>CAMOHE010044280.1:0-17241 GCA_946598075.1 Artocarpus hirsutus | reverse complement strand
ATTGAGAACAAAAAGGAAAGCCAAAAAAAATATTGCAAGGATAAGATCCTCTTCATTTCAACATTGTCCCCTGTGCATGCCTAAGAGACGAACAACGCTAGATAAGGAAGCAGATGAAAGGGATTGCAAGAAAACCTGTTTTTTGTCTGAAGTTGGTCCATCCACATGGTTGATTATAACGTTCAATTTGGCGTTTCGTTAAATTATTTGAGACAAGTATATATAAGTCACTGCTATGCTTTACTGAGTTATTTACCTTTAACTTAATCCCTCGAGGCACAAGTTTTTTTCCAGAAAAAAGTGCTGTGCATCTAGTGACGTGTCAAATTCTGAGTCACAAATAAATCTTGCTTTAGAGTGAACACCCCTTAAAAATAAAAAGTCAATTTCTTGGATGAGAACCCAAAAAATAATCTATTAGTAGGATTCTATTTTTTAATTATCATATTTGTATGTTAAAAATATGATTTTGATCAAATTTATTGTTAAAAAAAATTCCGATAGCATGTATTTCCATTGAAGAAAGACCTTAAAAAAAAAGTATTATTCACAAGTTATCACATCAGTTGGTACATAATAGCTGGTGGAAGAATTGGCAATCAAAGATTAGGAGAAAACAAACATAAAAACACGTTAGTATTGCCCCCACCCCAGGCGTTCTCTTTTTTCTTCTTCTTCTTCTTTTTTTCTTTTTCTTTTTCTTTTTCTTTTTTTTTTTTTTTTTTTTTTTGGTTCCCGGGGGGTGAGGGGTAAATAAAGCTTCTGACTGGACAAAAAAACAATTTATTAAAAACAGCCAAAATAGGCCAAGATACAACCAAAGGTCTTAGGACCAAGAACCGGATCTATAAGCAAACTCAATAAACCTAATCTGGAATCCGTTGTCTAATCGACAAAGCTAAACGAATCCCTACTCCTTAGATGGAGCTATACTCTTACCAGCAATGGTCTCACCGACCACAAAAAAGAGGCACGCCCCAGGCGTACCCATACGCTACTCATTCACCCATTAAAATTCTTGTAACATTATCAAAACGCAAAATAATTGCTTCATTAAGGTGGCGGTTAATTAGAGTAAAAACGTGTTTTTAGGAAGTATAAACTACCTTGTTTCTTTGAATCTCGCGTTTTTAGTTCAACAATAAATTACATACACACGCACACAATACATATCATCATATTGAGTTGGTTGTTACAATATAAAACACTCACATGCTACAGTGATCGAAAATAATAGGCTATAATATAAAGCTCTCATAATTTATAGTTTTCAGTTCTAACCACATTTTTCAAACGCCCTAAACAGCCACATGCCCACCCTATTAAGGACGATTAGCCACGGGTACCTGTGGGTAAAAATGCTAAACATGCAAGACCAAAAGGTGTGGCAAACATGGTCACATCCAAGTTAAGCCAAGGTACTATTGGTGAACTAGCATGTGCAAAGATAAGATTAACATGTGATACGTCTTCAAGACGACATTTTTGAACCTTTACTAGTCAGTATATATGCCATACAGGGCTGCAATGAAGGGTAAGAGGTTAAAGAAGCAAAAAGCACAGGAAAATGAGAGAGGACCAAATAAAATCTGCACGTTCATTCCGTAGAGATAGAACCCGCAGACTCCAAAATCATCTCTATATTGCTTATTCATCAGCCATCGCTAACTCCAATGCATAGTCGTCTCTATCCTGCAATCTCCAAACATTGTTAATTATGAGCAAAAACAATTTTTTTTTTCCTGCATAAGCCTTATTTCTTTTCATTTTTTTTTCCTGTGTATTACTTTTTCTTCACAAGCATGGATCCTTGTTTACGCTAAAAATTGAGAAACAAAATGTAGGAAGTTTGAAGTGGAATCAGAACTTACGACTGGTCCCCTCGCGAAATATCTTCCAAATTGAAGCCAATAAACCTGTATGAGCCAAGGACTTTAGAGTTCCATAACCAGAAAAAGAAAAGATAATTGAAAAGTGGAAATAAATCTGAAATACTCAGACAAATAATACATTCCAAATTTTCCCATTAGAAATAGCAGCATATCTTAGGGGAAAAGGAAAGCGCAGATAGGGGAGCAGAAACCACATGGGTTTGTGAAATTCTACAATTAAAATCCTACAGATTACAATACAGGTTATTTTACAACATAAGAAAAACGATTTGTTTGAATTACCTCATCCTCATCTTGTGTTTCTACTTCAAGATCTGATGAAGGAAAACCTACGCAAAGAAGCGCATAACCCTGAATTTCCAAGAAAACAAACACCCCGTTAATCAGTCAGTATGTTTGATCTTGTTTTATGTATATTTCAATAAGATCGGTACATCATACAATCACATATTTGAAAATTATCAGCCAGCAAGTGTTGTTAAAAGTCATGAGACTGTTTCTTTCGAAAACTGGGATGCTCTTTTGCATCAATACTTTGGAGTTCAAAACGTGGAATTGGATTGACCAAGTAACAGGACATAAGCCCACTCTCAACTAAAGTAGATAGTTTCATACCACAACCCTAATTTTTAAACTTAAAACTTTAATTCTACTTTTTGTAAATGGATCATATACATGCTGCACACATAATTTGAAGATGAATGAAGGTAATAATATATACCTTCTCTTTTAGTTCGGCCGATATGCCCAGGGCTTCAGGCTGTCTAAGTTGTCCAGACTTTACACGTACGGCACAGCTGGTACAACAACCTGCCATTCCAACGAAGAGCTTTACAAAAACAATGAAGACAGTAATGTGGCAAGACTATTATTAGTGGCCATAAGGCGGCTCTACATGGAAAAATATTACTCCATAAAAAACCAAAAGGCACAATGAAAGATCTAAGAAAGCAGTTTTAAGTTAGTTGATCAATAATTGATGCCAAATGATCAAAAGGAAGAAATTATGACAAAGTCTAAACAAAACCGAAAAGTCTCCCATCATACTATAAAAAAGTGACTATTACCAATCAATTTGTACAATAAGGTAATTCAGACTTGTATCATAAAGTAATTTCAATGTCCACCTGAGTTCAAAATTCATCCATCCAATATTAAATGTACAGAGAGGAGATAAATCACTCACTCAATTTCACAGAAGAAAATTTAAATCTAAGCATTAAAAAAGACACAAAAATTAAAAAGCGCATACACCTTTCTAATGATTCTACAACATTTACTGGTTAAAATATTTCTACAGCATTAGAACGACAATGCACGTTCAATCTACATCAATGATAACTCTTACAAGATATCTTTCATGAATGCCTAAACCAACACATTAGTGCTGGATATGCAACCACCCCTAGAGTATATTCTTCCAACAAAAGAAAAAAAGCCGCATACCTCTGAGTTGCTGACCCCAATGGTTTGCCCATCCAGGGTGAAAACAAAGGGTCTCTCACACACATACGATCAAACCTTACTAACGCGGAAATCCATCACCCTCCCTCTCTCCCTCCCTCTTTCTAGTTTCCTTGCTGTGAAGGTCAACTTTTACACAGGCACACACACTCCAATGGATTGCTCACCCCCAATGAAACAAGGTTTTTTTTTTTTTTTCAAATGAAAGGTTTCTCTCTCTACCTCCCTTCCTCCCTCCCTCCTCTCTGTCAATCTTTCACACACATATACATAGACACACACAATCGATTCTCAATGCATCATGAATAGGCCATTTGGAACTCCAGTTGTAACTACATTTTAAGTTTAATAACAGTAACATATGAGAATTTAATACTGTAGCAACTTTTTAATTTTTATTGTAGCTGCTGAGAGCTCTACACTATTTGCAGTTGTAACTGATGGGTTAAAACTGAAGTTTCAACCCCCTATCAGATGTTTACCGCTAAATTTTAAAACTTTAAGACACCTCTATGCAATATAAGAATTCATATATCGATCATATATTGATAATCTATCTTATTCCTCCTCAAATTTCATATGCTCAAACAGAAGAACCATACATACGCATCAATGGCACTACTTTAGATTAGAAAGCAGTACCGTGCCTGCAAGCAAATGGAAGAGAAATGTTCTGAGCTTCTGCCGTATGCAATATATATTGGTCCTGCAAATTTAAACAAAAAAAAAAAAAACCCATAAAAATTAATTAAAATTCCATTGAACTGTTCACCATAATAACATCAAAAGTCCTAAAATTCTTATAGTGTCCGAAAAGTTTACAAATTTTTCTCGGCGAGACGCCTAGATTTTTTGCAAACTCCCGATTTTCTCGCGCATTTTCGCGGGAAACAAACAGAGAAACTCGGTGGTCCGTACGCACCTCGGGAACGAGGAACTGGTGAACGACTCCTCTTTGTCTGTCGTGAACTGTGACCTTGTGGGTCGGGATCGCGTTCGCAGGGGAGTAGCTGCCTTCGGCCGTCGCTTGGAGCTCCGACGTCGTTTTGCCGTGGCATTTCAAGGCGTTGGAGGGAAAACTCGTGATATTCTGCGACGTCGTTTTCCGGTTGAGAGCCGGTCTCCGGCGATTCACCCAATTGCACGAAATGCAGGGAATAGCAAGCTCCATCTCCTCGCTTCTGTCTGGTGGTCAGTTATCTCATCTTGTTACTCCGGATAATGGATTTGGCAAGAGAGACGGGATGATTCAGTGCATGCGTTTCTATAGATTGGCCTGTGGAGACGAGTTCTTGTGCCTGGAACTTTGACACGCGTGATTACCAGCCAATGGATGGTTGACACATGGGATTATCTAAATTACTTAGGTACCCTTCATTAAAATCATTTTGAACCTAAGAACAATTATACTTATCCTTATTGGTTACAACGTCGTTATTAACAAAATAATGAGATCTAGTCAAAAAAATACATTACATACTATACTAAGGTCTATAGTTTTATAAGTAACTCTATATCAAGAGAAAGCCTGTGGGGCAACTTTTAGAGAGAGAACGAGAAAGAGAAAAGTAAAGAGAGATAGAGTGTTGAGGCTGGTGGGCCAGCATGTCATCGGTCCGTTGGCCGCGGTTCTTCGTCTAGAGGATGGTTGTTGGGGCAATCTACATGGTGCTAGGGTTCGTGCCTCCTAGAGAGAAGGCTTTGGCTTATGTTGGAGTATAGGCAAAAGGTGGGGAGAAGAAGGTTTGCCATGTCGATCTGGGTCCGAGTTTGAGGAAGGAGGAGTTGTCATCGTCGTCTGCCACAGTCGTGGGAGGCTTGGATCTCCTCCAAGATCCAGCTGGGTCAAAAGGGCAGGGGAGATGGCTCAACCGTGTGGGGCTACTTTGGGTTGGGCAGATTTGGCAGCATTTTGCCTTCCGCTGGCGTTGAGGGGCCTGCCCATGGCCATGGGTGGGTTTGTGTCGCCGGGATGAGAGTGGGGTGAGATGGATCTCGATTGGCTAAGGAAATGTCTGTGGAGGGGCCATGGGAGTTTCCCGGTAGGCAAATGGTTGGAGTTGGGTGGCTAAGGCTTTTAGGTGGTTGGTGTTGAGGGACCTTGTCTTTGTGGATCGCGGTGGAGGTTGCACTCTGAAGTTGTGTTTTGTCTTATTTTTGTTTTTTGTGTTTGTTGTAATGAGACAGTGGTTTCCCCACCAGCCCTTTGAGTTGTGTTTGTTGTCTTGTGGTGTGTTTGTGGGCTGGTTTTGAGCTAGAGGCTGGTTTCCCCTTGCCTCTTAGTTTGTTGGATGGTGTCTTGAGTCTAGAATGGGTTAGGGTGTGGATCATTCTTGTAGTTGTTGGGACCATCATGTGTAGGAGTTTAGCTCCATCTAAGGTTAGGTTCTCGTTTAGTTTCATCGATTGAGGCACATAATCTTGGGTAGGTTCTTTGAGTGTGCTAGTATACCTGGTTCTATGTCTTTGGACCTTTGGCTGTGTCTTAACCATTTTTGGCTCGTTTTAATAAATTCCTTTCCTCTAGTTGGAGGCCTTACCTATAAAAAAAAAAGACAGGGGCGTTTCGAACACTTCTACGTAGTTAAGTGAATGTAATGACCACTTACGAAGTGCTTTTGGCAATACAATTAGAGCCAAAGGTTAATATGAATACTGTAGCGTATAAGAGCTTTATCTGTTATATTATATTTTTGCTGTACGTTGTAGCATTTGAGAGCTTTACACAATAACAGTTGAAACTATAGAGTTGGAATAACATTGGCAAATGAAGCCTTAATTGTTAGAGATGAAATTATGGTTAGTGCATAGTCAACCTTCTTTTAGCATTGCATACTAAAACAGGTGAAAGAAGTTGTTTTAGACAATTCATGTAATTGAGAGACTGCAATCAATTACGAAGCCAGAAATTTTAATCAAAGGGTTGATAAATATAATAAATACTGAATCAAAATAAATAATTGTTAAAACTACAAACGTCTTTGATAGGTTTTAATTCCTTAAAATATTGCATAATAACTTTTTTTGTTGGGACCATTAAAGTTTTTTTTTTCTTATATACGCGATTAGTAGATTATCATTCATCCATTAATCACCTATTGAGGACAATTTTTACTATTTTATCAGTTTCTAATTCTTTTTCAAAATCTATCCTACATTCAATGAATTTTTACATAAATATTAGACAAAAAAATTCTATTTTGTATAATAAGTCAAGCAAAGCTAATAGAATGTCAAACGAAAACAAAAGCAATAAAATTTTATAAGCATACTATAATCATATCTAATTGATAACTTTGTTAAAATGCTCTAATTTTTTCATCCAAAACACTATTATGCACAATTTATGCACTCTAAAATTATTGTGTGAGCTTTCTTTTTCAAAAAGCGTTTATGTATAATAGTGGGAAATTAAAAAAAAAAAAAAAACAAATAGACTTTAGTAAACTTCATCACTAGGTGCAATGACCCCTTTTAAAAAGGTTTAGATCTTTATAAAAGTTACATGTTATGTATCCTCTTTGTATCATTTTCATGTCTTTCCAATAATATTATATCCAATGATGAAAATATCAATATCAATAAAAATATTGATATTTCAATTTGATGAAAGTTTTGGAAAAAATATCTATATCGGTAGAAATTTCAACAAAAATCACAAAAATAATGAAAATTTTATATAAAATACGTCTCAAACATACAAGAAACATTAAAAAGACACATAAATAAACACAATTTGTATAATAAACTCTATACATATTAGATTTGTTAATACCAAAAGGAAGTTTTATGAGGCTCAAATATAGTTGGGATTCCATCTTGATTCAAACAATATTGATGCCATGACATGTTATTTGAGTAGTTCTAAATATAGTTAGGAATATGCCACGTGTAGGCTTGTTGACTTCTTCCTATTATATTTTCATGATTGAAAAACTATGAATTCTCCTAATTGTTTGCTTGAAATCAAGGTAGTATGCTTGAATGAGGATAATTAAAAATTTCATTAATATTTTAGTTTCCAAAGTCCTGATTGTATAGATAATAAGCATGGGGAGCCTCATTGGAGGAGCTGCTATAACTGGATACCAAATTCATTGGTTGTAAACTCACGGAAATATTATATTCATTTGATGTTAGTATTTTTAATATGTATAGAATAAATATTTATTCATCGAAAGCATAAATATTAATAAATTATTTAAAAGGAAAAAAACCCATTAAATTTTATAATTTCTGACATTATCGGATTTGGTTACAAGTTTCACAATATCTACTGAAATTTTATATAAAATACATTACAAATTTTTTGATATAAATATTTTTACCGATATTTCTTTGATATTTTAATGAAATCGATATTACAATAAAAATATATTTTGGTACCTCAAAATTTTTAGAATTTCCACCAAAATTACTTGACCTCACGACATCAACTCATCAATGGTAAAACTTTTCTTTTCTTCTTCCTTTTTTTTGGTACTTGACTCGTGTGCCGTGCATCTTCTCTTGCATCTTAGCATAAGTAACTTGTTATGTTAGGCTTTGAAAATATAAAGAAATTGATACCTTTTTTTTTACTGGGTAATGTAGCTCTAGACTATGCACTGCACTCAAAGCCGTCAGTTACACTTGGGTTTGGTGTTGAAGGTTAAGAATCATGACTCATCTCCCACCATACACGTGTCCATTCATCACCAAGGAATGTCAACCAATGAATGATGACTGGCCACAGAGCGATTGGAGAAGTCGAGTCAATTGGAGGCACTGTTTGACTAAAGACCAACGAGATCCACGTGAGATAAATTAGGAAAAAACCATCTTCGGAATTCATGAAATCTGAAAACAAAAGCAAGAATTAGAATAAACTCATTGAAGAAGCTACCTTAATTCAATCAAGAAAACGAACAACAGGGAAAGTCAATTGGAGCCAAATAATTTTTGCCAGTCACCAGAAGATCAACTCAATAATCAAGAAACTTGGAGTTCAAACCATCCCCTATAAATATGAGATTGACATCAGAATTATAGATCTTACATTCTCCTCATTTACTCTCTTTAGATTCTCTCTCTGAATCACATCCTTCTATCTTATTCTTCTTATTCTCCTCTTAATCTCCATTGTAATAATGCTTGTAACGTTACGTAGTGAAAAGCTAAGATTCTACAGTAGATATAGCCTTCACTTTGGAGGTAAGTAACTATAAGTCCGTGTGTATTATTTTTCCACTCTTTAATTTCTCGTTCTTATTTTTGGTCAACTCAAGGCCAATGAACCGTGGGTACCATTGATACCTGGAAGTGATCGTTTGTTCCTATAAACAAATTCAATTGTAGATTCAAAGAAGTTATATCGTCATTTCTTTAATAGGAATTATATCTACTAATGAGTATTTGTCTTTCAACTATCACATTTATAAAAAAAAATAATTTTTACTAGATTTTAAGATTTCAAAATGTGCATTACCAGTAGAGTTTCCACAGAAAAAGTTCCCAAATTGTATTTACAGACAAAAAAAGATGATGGCTCATTTATTGTGTTAATTGACTAACATCCGTGTAGTTTCTACCTTTCTCTCGTATAACCTAGGATTTCTTTTTTCGTTAAGCATGCCGCAAGCTTGGGCCAGAGACATCGCTGTTGTTTGGCTGGCTTTGGTTCTCCAGCCCTAAAGATAGTGCTCGGGGTCTCACGGAGGCTTTCCGGTGGCACCTCAACTACTAGATTGCAAATTTATGTGGCAACTTTTGACAAGATGGAGGGTCAGCATCCTTAGGCATTAGGGTCTCCTTCTATGGGTGCTGGCGTCTGGTGGTGCCGCGGCTTTAGGGGCTTCACCCCGTTGTCATTAAACAGTTACAAACTTGCAATGGTAGTGGCTTTTGAGGGTTAATGAGCGTTTTGTCGGCAGATCTATTCTCGCCTCCAACATTGCATTATTTTTATGATGTGGTGTACTTGTAGAGGAGTTCTTGCTCTGGTGGGTGCAACACCGACTCTTGAGGTGCACCTTGTCTAGGTGGAGGCAGTGGCTACGGTTTTAGTTGTGGCCCTCTTGCCAACCGCTCATCTCCTTTCATAGTGGTTTTGCTCTTTGCGAGTCTTTATTTCTCAAATGATGTTTCGGTCTTTTGGTGGGTCCTCAATCGTATCATGCGCGAGCTTGAGTCCTCCCGTTATTTTGGTTTGAAGATGTGTTTTAAACAAAGATGTTTGTTTGTTTTGTGCGTTTGTTTTTAGGGCCTATTTGGGATAACTTGTGTTATTGTTTTTGAACAATAGAAGAAGAGAAGCATAAGCTATAGCTTTTTTATTAGTGTTTAGATAATGCATGAAAAAATACTTTTTGATTTTAGAAAAGCTTTTAAACATGTTTGGTTAAATGAGTTTAAAGTTTTTGTGTAAAAAAATAGTGTAATTCAAAGATATAGATAAAATTCTTAATTTATTATTTTTAAATATAAGATCAAAAATGTAAATAAAAAAGCTTTTTATAAGTGTTTCTTTCATAAGCATCCTTGGCCGGACTTATCTATAAATGCTTGTAAAAGTTATGAGCACTTTTCCATCGATCACCTAAACGGATTTATAAGTGAATTTTGGTTACAATAAGCCAAAAATAGCTTAAAATAAGCAATTTCAAACAGGCTCTTAGTAATAATGGAGAGTTTCTCCATCTTTCCATTTTTGTTGTCTTTCGTCAACTGTATGAAAGTTTGCTCTTTACAGTGTCGTTTGTTGATGCCGACCTTTATGTTACTATTTTGTGACTTCTAATCTATTAGATTTCGATTTTGAGGGTTTTATTAAAAAAAGCATAACGTGGTTTCGTTTCTTTTGTGTCAAAGTACTCTCATTGTTTGAGACTTTTGACACTCTGTCTCCTATATGTGTTGATATGTTTATCTGATAGTATCGGTTATACCACATATTAGAGGGGTTTGTATTAATTTTTTCCGCGAATTCAATCTCCTCTCCTTTAAAAAAAATAAATAATTAGTACGAAAATTAAGATCTTTAAGTATTATCAAAGGCGCATTAATGTCACTTCAAAAAAAAGCGTCTTAATGTGCAAAAATAGTCTGCAAACAAGCTCCACCCGATAACAGTATTCACAATTTCAAAAAATAATGACAGTAACAGTAATTTCCAATTAGATTTTGTTTTTTGGTACAAGTGCAACGATCACAGGTTGTGTTCCGCAGGGCATCTCACCCGTAGAGACAAGAACTTGATAACTCTCGTCGGCTAGTCTCACATTGAGGATTCGCACACTCGTGAGGATTTTCTAGAAACGCCTGGATTTTCTCCCACCAATAATACGTCCAAACAAGAGTAATTTATCCCTTTCCGTTTTCTGATAAGTTTCACATTTTAAGATAAAGGGCTGTCACTTTCTGCAACGATAAGTCTCAAAACCTTAGTAGGTCTCTGTCTAGCTCCAATGTGTGAAACTCAACGATCCCGCATGTTCTCTACGTGTCAGCCTACGTGTCGTGATCAAACATGATCACTCTGTCTCAGTTTTCTCCATATAAGATGGAATAGAAACGAATGCAGTGATTGATCCTTGTATTACCAAACATCATATCACCCAAACAAAAAAAAAAAAAAAAAATCTGCAAAGGAGAAGGTCAGGAACATGGCTAGTGCTGCCAAGGAGCATGTAGAAATTTACAAAGCCAAAGTCGAAGAAAAGGTTTATAATCATTAACTACTTGTACTATATTATGATTATTATAACATATGGTTGTGTGTGTGAGCTGATTGTGTTTGTGCTGTCTTGTGATTATGTTTTTCAGTTGGATAAAGCAGCGGCGAGGAGAGAGGAAGAGAAAAAGATTGCAGAAGAGCGAGGAAAGGCCAAGGAAGCTGAAGCCAAGAAAGAGCTGCATGAGGCTAAGGCAAGGCATGCAGCTGAGAAGTAAAGCCAAGAAGGACCCGCTGCCGCCCCGGTTTATGGGCGGAATGAGCCCGTGGTTGGGACACAGAGCCTCCCCCACCACCAGCAGCTTGTTGGAACAGCCAATCCAATGGCTTGGGCCACCGCGCCAACCTGCCCCTTGGGCACCCAACTTCATCACAACGGCGTTTATAGTTTATCCGGGACTTTGGCTAAAGCTGAATACCCTCTTACTGTAATCTTAGATGTACTCTTTTCTGTTCTCAGTGATAGATAGTTCCAGTTTGTGTTTTTGGACCAACTCAAGTCATAAATGTCTTTCTTATTTTGAGATTTTTATAGTAGAATACCTACTTGTAGGTTTCTGATCGTCATCGGATTCCCTCTCAGTTTCGCATACTGGTTATTAACCAAAACTAAAGTTCATCATGACGCTTGGTTTCCCACTTATGATGTGATAAAGAACTTAAAGACTTTATTGGAAAAGGAGGTGCGGTGAGAGAATTGAAGGGTGAATTTGCAAAAAGACTGGTTTTGGAGCCTCTAATGGTGTCCAACACTTATCAAGAATACTTTCAAAAAGAGAGAGAGAGAGAGAGAGAGAGAGAGAGAGAGAAGAGACTACTCAAGAAACCAGCGAAAGTAGTCAGTTATTTACACGTGTAACTTCTGAATGCATCAAATCAGTGGAAAAAAAGAAGCACAAAAAACAGTTTTTATCATCAGCAGGAATCAGAGTCTAACACAATTATATCAATGTACAAAATGAAATGGATTAGATACAATCATAGTATTCACGTGGAGCAGCTAAAGGTACAACCAAAGATCCTCGAAAGGGAATCAACCACTTCCAGAAAAATCCAACCTTATCAACCTTAACAATAGGATAATGATAATACAATGGGGTCATGAAGTTCTGCCTCAGAACTTGTACCAGCAAGCACAGATATAATACAGACGACTATGTTCCATCGTGAAGAACAGATTCGTAAACGGGCATCATGCTCCTGCTATAGTTTTGAATCCAAACCCGAAATCCAAGGTCTGATAAATGTGTTGTCAAATAGTTGTTATACCCATTGAAGCCTGCCTTGGTGTTCCACGCACTGTTGGATCCTGCCATCCTGCAAAATGACCTGTTTCTTAACTTTGGCCGGTCTTGTGCTGTATTTCACTTGGAACCTTGGAAATGGCTTCCTATCATTTTCTGCAGTAGTTGGTGTTTCAAGAGCGACTTCGTCAAAGAACTCATCAGCAAAATCTCCATCTTCGTCCACCCTTAGTCGCTTTGCATACCATCTCAAACCCTGAATGCAGAAAGGAAAAGAAAATGCCCACTTCAGCTCGAGCAACATGCGGTCCAAAGACAAGGGCTTTTCTAGAGAAAAATGGGAAGAGAAAGCAGGTCTAGAAAGTACACAATCAATTCTTAGAAGATGACCAGTATCCACATTATAAGTCGTATTTAAATTGTGCATCACAACAATAAAAAAAACAATACTTGCAGCAACTACAATTACTGCCCATAAGGATCACTGAAATTGGGTTTTAAATGCTGAAACTTCACAAGTGAAACATGGAAGGTACTCCGTATTCACAAGGCATTTCTCTTCCAATCTTGTCTCAGCATGCCACAAAGTTCTCACCAACAACAAGACAGCAGTTCAACTTTTTCCTCCACAAGACAATAACATAAAAGCTTGTAAGTAATAGCAAATCAATCAATACAGTTTTACAGTTTTAACGACCTTCCAAGTTCCAAACTTTGTTCATTATCTTGGCTTGTAGAGAAAACAAAAGCATTTTATCTGTAATATTTTTATACATATTGTGAATTTCTAGAATGTCCATTGCGCACTTGACTACAGAATAGTTCAATGATATTGTCGTACTGAAACCATAGAAGAAAAGTCAGCTTTTAACGTCAGCAGTTATCAAATGGTAAATTTAGCCAATTAAAAAAGTCCTCAGTCAGACTAAAAAGAAGAGGATAGTCTTAAAAAAATATGAGAAAGATATTATAAAAAAAAGTAAAGATATATTAAAAAAAAAGTTCTCCCGGCTCATAGCCAAAGAACAAATTATGACAAATAAAATGAAAAGATAAAAGGGGAAAGAGAGAGAAAAGAAAGAATAAAAACTTTTGGCAAACAGAATAGAATTAACATTGTCATTGATATCCAATACCCGTTAAGTAATTTTTATCCTGAACAAAATATTCTCGTGAAAGAATTAAGGAATAATATTTACCCTGAATTTAACATTCTCCTGAAAGAATTAAGGATGACTGCAATTAACCAGCATTTTTTATGCCTTAATGCACACAAGAATACGATAGAATGATGCTTAATAAACACTGCCCTAATGATAAAAGAAAAGGATAAACAAATGCCCCAGCGAGTACAGGAAATGCAAGAAGAAGACACCACAAAGATGGGAGTTCTAATCTTATGTCCTTCTCTTTGGGTGTCATGTTGATAATAAATGAAATTCTTTGTTTGAAATAAGCACTTTTTCATCTTTAACCATGAAGTAATCTTCATTTAGCCAACTCATTCTCTCCTCGGTTCATCTAGGAAAGAGAGAGAAGCAGTAACCTACAGGAGATATCAACTTAAGACAACTAAATGAAAGCACAAAAGACAACTAAATGAAAGCACAAACATCCCATGTAAAACATGACTCGGGCACAATTTTGAAGGTGACATGTCGGGTGAAAAGATTAAAAAACAAATAGATAGAAGAAAAAAAAAGGAAAGAAAAAGGAAGGACAAACTGAAAAATTAAAGATCAAAAGAAGAAGAATCCATATCTTCCCAAAAAAAAAAAAGGAAGAAAAAAACATGTACAAAATTCTTTACCTTAACGAATCTATATAATCTTTAATGGAATAAATCTCTTAAAATTCCATGCGTGGCATCAAGGTAGTGTCAATTATTTAATGTATGGATTAGATTTAATTATACTAATTTATTCCACGTTACCTTTTGTATCAAAGAGCCAACATTTCTAACTCCGAAAGTCACTAAAACGATCTAAAAAGGATTGGAGAAAGAAAAAAAGAGACGGGCAATAAAATTGAAGAACATAAAGCAGAAATGAAAAGAGAGTGGTTCTGCTGTTCGTTTCTTTTTTCTATTTCTAAGGACAACCGATGAATGACGGACCAAAGACCTAGATATCAACCTCAACTGAATTCCAGATACAATTAAAACCAATCATAGATTTCGTTCAGAACTCAAGACCTATAAGTGTTGGCAAAGTAGTGGGAGTTCAAAGTTTCCAACCAAAGCTTAAAAAGTTTGACTCTTGAATTTCAACTGAAGAAAAAAAAATCTGGTAATCTCCAAACAGTAAACTAATCAATTTCGAAGATAAATATCAATAACTGAAACCCTAGAAACATTATACGAAATAGCTATGTAGTTATATCAATGATCGGATCTTGTCGCGTAGAAATTGAAATCACAGGATTCAACAATTTGGGTTCATTCAAGCATTGTACAAAGATTGCACGATTAACGGAAGATAAGAGATCGAAAGAAAAATGGAGACGAACCTGAAGACCGCCATCACCGGAATTACAAGGAGCGAGAACAGGACCGGGAGCGGATCGGTCGACGGCGACCTGAACGGGAACGCTGAAGCCTTTACGGGGAAGCCCGGTTTCCTTGAGATGGACGCGATTCCGAGCATGCGAAGCAGCAGTATTAGCGTCTTCGTGATGATCGTCGTCGTCTTCGTCCTTAACCTCGTGACCGTCGTCCTTCGAAAACCCTAGAAATCCCGCTATTCTCCTCAACAACCCCATTTATCTCCTCCTCCGCCTCCTCCGCCTCCTTCGCCTCTGCCGCCGCAGAAGAACTACAATCGCCGACGAAACAGAGTTGAAGACGGCAGCAAAGTTATGTGCTTTTGTTTTTGTTTTCGCCTTTTAATTTGATTGTTAATATGGCTTTCTTCTAGGTTATATATTTTTGAGTTTCTGGGTTTAGAAAGTATTAAAAAACTGCCCAACTGCATAGGGAAAAGCGCACAAAGTTTAACGCTGCGCCTTTTTCTTTTTCTTTTTCTTTTTTTTTTCTTTTTTTTTTTTTTTTGTTTTTAAGGGTAAACACTAGGATATTTGCTTTCATCCCATTTATATCGTATGCTGTATCTGTTTGTTTATCAACTTTGGCATTTCCTTCTAAAATGGATAAATTTCACGTTTTCATTTAGCTTGTTTGCCACCATAACTTTCAAAACTCTTACAAATCTCTTTCTTACATTAAGTTATAGATGGAAAATTTCAGATATAGGCCTTGTAACAATGTGTCCCTAAACTTTAAAGCTCTTGCAATTTTTTTTTCTTTTATTAAATTGTTGACTTTCTGCTACGGTTTTCTCTCCCTTTTTTTGTGCGTCGCCCGCTCTCCTTGGGGTTGGATGCCGATGCTAGCCTTGGGCTAGCTGTATGGTCTCCAGCTTGTGAGAGTGTGCGTAGTTAGGGGAGTGGTCGCCTCAGGTTTTGCGGTGGGGGCGGGAGCTCACCATTGGGTTGTGGTCACAATGGCTAGCTAGGGTGAAGCTAAAAAAATTAGTCAAAGGGGCCGAGGACTCGACTAAACTAATAAGGTAGGAGAAACAAAAAGATGTAAGGTTTAAAAGGGGAGGCGTAATACATTCTTAAGGGGGGTGAAATACAATTTCAAGAGGGAGAAATACAATTTTAGGGGGACAAAACACAAGTTTTATAAAATTTCGTATAAAAAATTGAAAGAAAACCAAAGTTCAAGGGACGGCTGCCCACCTTGGTCTATGAGTGGCTCCATCTCTAAGTTGGCATGGTCAAATTTAATGCTATGTGGTTGTAGGTGATGGTTGATCTTGGTTTTTTACAAGGTGGTTGGTCATTTCCTTCTTCGGTGGTGGTGGTGTTTCTTGCGGGCTTTGGTGTTAGGCATGTATGCCCTAAGAAGTAAAAATGTAATGAGTTTTTGAAGACATTTTTATCAATAAAGAATTCATTTATTATTTATATACCAAATCTTGTCCTCTTTACGTTCATATTTGTTGAATGTATGATAACCAAATAATAGTCTAATACTGTCGGTCTAAACCTTTAAGAATTAGGCATATGATGGACAGATTATGTGAAAGACACGATTCTTAAGGTGACAGTCTAAATCATAAGATCCGCAATCGAGGAAATAAAGTTGGGTGCTTTATTCATGTAAAGATTGTTATGTTGTCTATATCCCTATTGGGAGATGGTTTGTCTTGACCATAGGAGGTGGACTCTGTGAATAGAAACATTGGAACGTTGTCATAAGCGACGATGTGTTGGATTGGGACATAAAGTGAATTGATTTAGATTAATAATTCTGTCTTGGCAAATCGATTCACTTTAGACAATCATTTGTATTACATCTTAATCCTGAGATGACTAGTTGGCCCGTTGTCTTGACTTGTATCTTTTGATGTGCCAAAGGGTGACACCCACATCTTAATAGTGGTATGCATGCCGGTACGTTGGAGGCATGACTCTTGATGACATAGACCTGTTATTCATAGATATGGAATCCATAGCTCCTCTTTAGGAGTAGTGATATCCTCTTATATGCGTTATCCTGTAATTGAAAAACTAAAGCACTCAACCATTTGGATACATAGGTGTAACCGAATGGTATACTGTCTTTGGATGGCAAGTTTTTCGATGGTGAGATAATGAAACATAAGATAAAAATAATCAGGAAGGTAAGACAGAACTTGTCCTTAAGCCGATTATGGATAATCCTATGGGGAAACGATACACTATGATATGTCATGGAGACTTAGTTATACGGGCTTCGTTAGAGTTCGAGAGTGCAGCTCCAAGCTTTTAGTGGAGTAGCGTTGGAGTTGATAATTATGAAATGTATATCTTGGGTATTGGGTTTCATAATTATCAGGAGCTTAAACTATATAGGTCTATTTGGTTCCCTTTGCTAGCTCATAAA
>CAMOHE010044279.1:44111-80790 GCA_946598075.1 Artocarpus hirsutus | reverse complement strand
CCAAATTCTTTGGCCCATTTCACAAGTAAAAGAAAGTAAACCCCTTTGCGTTTATGAGCCCTTTGCCCTCTATCTATCCACTCGAGTTGTCATTCTGCAGCTAGCTAAAAGTTACTCTTACGAATATTGGGAAATAATTTGATTAATAGATTTGGAAAAAATATATATATATATTGTTTGTACCATTGGGTATGGACCGTATATTGTGATTCTTGTGGATTCACATCTAAAGTTGGTGATGAAGATGAAAACTCCAATATTTAATCAGCCGAAAAAAGGGAAAAGATTTCTAGCATAGTGGGACATGTGCCCATGAAAAATCCCATCAAAATAATTTGGACTGTGTTGCACAAAATTTTAACAGAGACCAAATAGGTTCTTTGATTGTTTTTTTTTTTTTCTCTCTCTCTCTCTTGTGTCTTTTCATTTCCTTATATATATAAAAAATGAAAAAATTCTGTGGTTGACAGAGATTTAATTAACAACTCAACAGTGACATTTGCTCAAACCTCATATCAATTTATTTTATTATTATTATTATTATTATTATTTTGACAAATGTAACAACCTCTGATCAATTTGATCACATCTTCAGAAATTCTCCTCATTACAAAACAAATCTAGAACTACTTCCCAGACATCGACGTGTGGAACCATTCAGACTTGGCAGTCGAGGCCTCAGAACCTGCAGTGAGGGATCAGCACTTGGAATAGAGAAAAACTGTGCATTTTTTTTAAATCAACTTTTGCTTAATTGTTGCATATTTCTCCAGTCTTTTACGTTATATATGTGTATGCATATGTTTATATATCAATGCTTCTCCCCGGGAGACCAAACAGTTGCGTTTTCTCCTTTGCATTTGACGTAAATATATTGCTTATGCTACTTTAAAAGTAAAACCGAGCATGTATATGTATGCATGTTATATGTACATATTGTAAATGAATTTTGCCAAGCGAAGCATATTATATATTACTTTTATAAACTTTCCAAGAATATATACAAAAACATGTGAACCAAATGGCATCACATTAGTAAATAAGAACGTAGTGACAGAAAGAGAAAACCATAAAACGAACATGCTCTGTGCACAAGAGTGAACTATTCTTTTGGCATTTTTTTCAAAATAATATAAGCACGGTCCATAATTGGGAGAGATCATACTCCTCTGCAAGGACTTGGAATCTTAGAGATTTTCAGAATGTGGGATTGAAATTGATTCCCGGAAAACAACAAAGAAACCGAAGAAAAAGAAACTAATTAATTAAGGAGGGATTATCATGCAATATTAATTATTTACAATACTACCGATCAAAAATTGGATTTTTGTTTTTGTTTTTGTTTTTTTTTTTTGTCTTGGCAAGCTCAACAATATTTTTAATTAGGGGTTGAAGATGACGTCCCCACATTTGCACTTCCAACTCATGGGCTTGTAGTTGGAGTTGTCTTGGCCACTTGCATATTGGACGTTGGAGAGCGATGAGGATTGTTTGCTTATTCCGGATTTGACTTGGGGGTTTGTTGGGACTTGAATGGCTTCACAATGCCCACACGAGCTACACCTTCTCTCACATCTTGGAGGCCTTGACCCAATTCTAGCTCTCACAATTGCCTTCTCTTCTTCAATTCCCATCTGTCCAGATTTCCCCCCAAAAAAAAGGAAAAATAAATAAATAAATATAAGAGAGAATAACCAAGTGATTAATATTAAATATTTCTGTACATATATATGTCCCATTCTCACCTCATTGGAAACGGCTTTTTTCTGTTCCGGATTTGGAATTACTCTGCCTGCAAGAAAACATGAAGAGGAAAAGGAAAACTTCAATATGTGTGTGTGTGTGTGTGTGTGTGCGCGCGCGCGCGCGCGTGTGTATATATATGTATTTAGAGGAAGAAATTGTGTTTCTTTTGAAAAAGAAAAAAATAATAAAAATAAAAATGAAGTCTGACCCACTAACCTTCAGCCATCAAACTCAAATGGGTAGAGCTCAAAATTGAGAGAAAGAGAATACAAGCGGTGAAATGGGAAACTCTTTGGCTGCTGCAAATGAAACTGTGGATATACCCCATTTCAGTGAAGAAGGAAAAACCAGTTTTCTTAAATTGGAGTAAGTTTGCAGATTGGTGTAGAGAATTGGGAAGGTTTTGAGAGAGAGAGAGAGAGAGAGAGAATGAGTTTGCCAAATTAAGTGGAAAATTGAATCTGCAAATGTGCTGTAACCAAAGACGGGGTTCAGTAACGGAATGACAAGATAATATAAGCGTCTCGCAATTTCTCTCTCCTCTCTCTCTCTGTCTCACTGAGATTTTTTAGGTGATGGAACGTGGAAGGACAAATAAGAAATGCAAAGTGGGAAAGGAAGGTTTGTAAAGGAACTCCAAAAAGGACTAACCTCAGCCTCGTTCAATGAGCCCTCACAAAGAAACTTAAAAAAAAACGGTTAATTTATTATATTTATATTATTATTGATATTATTGAAAACGGAATTGCAGAAGTGAAGAAAGAGAACAAACAGAGAAGACCCAAGAACAGAACAAGCAAGGGGTTGGGATTAAAGACAACAAGTACCCAAAAAACATGAAGAAGAGATAATGAGTGACAAGTGCAGCCCCACAAAAAGACATATAAATACAGCTGTGGCTTATTTATTCTATTTTATTTCTTTTTTTTTTTTTTTTTGAGTTCTTCTTTTCATTTTTCCCCATTTCGTTTGTTGTTTGAAATTTCGCTTTGTTTTTTCTTCTTTAAAAAAAAAAAAGTGTGATCCCCCTTTTTGGGGATTCTTGTAGCGCTTGTCTTCTGAGCAGTCCCACCTAATCACGCCATATCCAAATATCTTACTCTCGGAAAGAGAGAGAACGTTTGTGTACTCTACTATCATATAACTATACAAATACATGTATATATGTACGTATATTTATATATATATACACACACACGAAAGTACATATTCATATCTCGATGCTTCAGTCTCTCGATGATTCTTTTCCGTTTTCATCAACTTAAGTCTGACTTTTTCCCCCTCTACTGTTATTTTTTTTTAATTATTATTGGTGAGATTCTATGTGCGTATTGTACGGTGGGTTCATTTCTTTTTGTTTTACAGAAATGGAAAAGAGTGAATTTATTATCATTTGGTAAGAAAGTATGGGCCTAGAATTGTTGGTACGATTCCAGCTTTGCCTATGGAAATCGAGAGTGATATAAAGTTGGTTCCTTTTGTAGAGTAGAGGCATGTGGATTTGGTTTTTGGTCAAATCCCATCCATATTGCCCAAGACATGATTTTTTTGGCTTATGGAGGGACCCTCTACTTCTTGGATTCCTTAATTTTGAATGGTACCGGTTTCAGTTTCAGGCACCAAACGTACTTCTGGTTGTTTATGAGTCTCCTGCCTTCGAGATGAGAAGACGGTTTCAAGAGAAAACACCTGCTAGGTTATAATTTGCTCTGCTAATATTAAACTGTGCCTAGAATTAGATATAATAGGCTGATCGATAATAGTGTTACCATATTTAAAATCCGTGATTCAACGACGGAGCTATAATTTTTTTTTAGTAAGGACACATTTGTTTTAAAGAGGGTCCTAATTGAATATAGGGGATACACATTTTTTTTTTTTAAGATGGTGTCTAATTGAATATAGGGAGTATAGACATACCATTTTAATTTTTAAGTGGAGACACAATCATAATTTTGTCGTTTAAAATAGGAACACAACAATGTATTTTAAAGATTTAGTAAGGGTATAATCGTTATTTTCCTAACAAAATGGGGCCAAACAAAAAATTTTTGAAAACATTTACAGGGTTGAAAGTTAAATTTTAACTTTAAAGTCCGTTGGCACTCAGCTAGTGGAAGCAGATTATCTGGAAATGAAAGAATGTTTTTTGGGAAGTAAATAGAAGTAAATCTAGAATTTATGAGAAGTAAATAGAATTTTTGGGAAGAATTTATGAGAATTTATGAGAATTATCTAGAATTTATGAGAATTTAAAGTCCGTTGGCACAATCATAATTTTGTCGTTTAAAATAGGAACACAACAATGTATTTTAAAGATTTAGTAAGGGTATAATTGTTATTTTCCTAACAAAATGGGGCCAAACAAAAAATTTTTGAAAACATTTACAGGGTTGAAAGTTAAATTTTAACTTTAAAGTCCGTTGGCACTCAGCTAGTGGAAGCAGATTATCTGGAAATGAAAGAATGTTTTTTGGGAAGTAAATAGAAGTAAATCTAGAATTTATGAGAATTACCCCCAAACCAACATTTCGGATCCATTACTTAAAGAGATAATTTTGTGATTTCTTGGACTTACTAAATGACCAAATTCGATAAGTACAAAACTTACTTTCACAAAGTCCCAAATTATAGAATTTTTATCTTGTATATTATATAAATATTATATACTAATTTTTAGTTAATAAACTTATTATTTGTGCTTTCATGCAACCTTCTCTTCAAATAAAAGGTTATTTGTTAACAATTATAGTAAGTTATTTATTACCATTAAGATTTAAAATTAGGATATTAGCTACAATATAAATTAATTGGGGTCACATGGTCCAAATGGGGATTGCAGTTCAGTTGGACTGTTGTGCATGGCGGCACATAGTCCAACTAGACCATTTGCGCCAATGTTAGGGTTTTTTTTGGATAATTAATTGTTCACGTCTCACAGTCCAGTTGGACTGTAGGCATGCATACTAAAAGGCCGGGTGACTTGTATAACGATTCTTCTATACTACCTATAGCAAACCACATCTAATTAGCTTGTCAAGAAATCAGTGAGCTAGCATTCGACCCCAACTATATTTATCAGACTCCAATAATAATAGATGAATTAATCCTCTAGTTAATTATCTGTTCAATTATTTAACATTGATGTTACTCCAATATAGACTTAAAGTTATACTCTTGATAAAATACTACATTATGAGGCTTCAAATATTTGTTAGCTTTTTCCATGACCTCTCATGCTATGTGTATCCCTATAGATTATCTATAATTAGGCACATGACTTAGTTTCGTTTTACTTCTTGATTATTTTTTTTCTCAATGTTCTATTATTTCATTTATTTGGAATATTCCATTTATAACAAATACAAATGGAATATCATCTGGTTACCATACATGTCCACATGATGCACTTTTTCTTTTCAATTTTCTGAATGATGCCTTTGGAAGGATAATATAAAAAGCTATAGATTCTGTACATGTGGATTATGCTTTCATCAATTGTATTTCCAACATACCAACAATAAAGTCTTCGATTATTAAAACTTTTATCTTTGGCATATCAAAAGATACAAACTATAAACATAAAGTCATGAATCCACTTCAAGATTAAGACTATATATAAATGATTATCAAAGTAAATTAATTTAAGTAAAACAAAATTATTAACAAATCAATGATACTTTAGGTCTAATCCGTGTATGACCATCATTAGGTCTACCACACTAATGTGTCTATTATGGAGTCAATCCGCTCCTATGTCCTGGATAAATCATCTCCTCAATTGGATGTAGATCCCTATTATAGTTTTATCATATGTAAAGTGCCCAACTATATACATAGACTGCGAGCTATATAATTCAAATTATTAATCTTGAAACTGTATCTATTTGCATATAAACCCCATGAATGACCAATGCCAGATTTAGTCATAATAGTTACGAATTATATGTTTTCTTAATGCTTGATCATTGTAATGAAAGCAATAAGAGGATCATGATCGATACATAAAATATACACATTATTTATTTATTCATTTGTTACAAATAAAATATTTGTTCCTTAGGACGACAATCCTAACAAAAAAGATGATAAAATAAGCAAATGATGCTGACAGAAATAGTATTTTACTGATAAAATGTAGAATATACACATGAATCTAACATAAAAATGTAAAACAACACTATAGGATAAATTACACTGACAACCCTTACATTTTACCATAATTACAATGACACCTTTTGGATCAAAACTAATTATACCGATACCCGGCGACTTTTCAAAAAAAAGAAATTTATAGAGAGACCACCTCTGTTAGTTGACCATTACATTTGACTGTTAATTTTGCTTAAGATACCCAAAATGCTCCTCCATCAATTGAAAAACATTTTCAGTTATTTATGCACCTAGAAATGATTTTTTTTTACCATATTTGAAATTAAAAAAGATGAGTATAAACAATTTGAACACACTGTTAACTATATATTTCACTCTAAGAATAGAGAAAATGTTTTTTTTTTTTTGAAAAATTTACATTTATAAAATGGAATAATTATTCTTCATCTATTAAAATAGCATACAACATATAAACATAGCAAATACAAATTAGCATTCTATGGTACAAAATCACAACATAAAAACAAACTTTACACTAACAAATTTCACAAATTAAGCTAACTAATACTCAAATCACACTAATTTTACAAACAAGTTAATTCCAACAAAATTAAAACTAACAAATTTCACAGATTAAACTAACTAATTTCATCAATTACATAAACTAATTTCACAAATTAGATCATTACAACAATATAAAAATTAAAAAATTTCACAAATCAAACTAACTAATTTCACAAATTAATTAAATCCAACAAAATGAAAACTAATAAATTACATACAGCAAACTAATTTCACCAGTTACGCTAACTAATTTCACAAATTATTTAATTTTAAGAAACTAAAAATTAACAAATTTCATAAATAACACTAACTAATTCCATATCTATTTACCTAAAAAAACAAAAAAAAAAAAAAAAAAAAGAAGAAGAAGAAAACCAACAATGACATTGTTGCAGCTACAGAGGCGGCGGGTTAAGGGTGGTAGGTGACAGGTTTCGCGATAGCTAGAGCTAGAGATAAGCTTCATAGCGGCAGGAGTTAAAGGACGGCTTCTCAACAGCTGGAACTGGCGACTGTTGGAGCTTGGGACTATTAGTGTTGGCCATAGCGGGAGTGAGTAGCGATGGGCAGAGGAAAGTTATGGAGGGACAGGGGCTAGACGGGGCGGCTGTTGAATGGAAGGATTGAGGGAGGAAGGAGGAAGGGAGGGAAAGGGGGTTTTGGTGCCTCTTTTGTCCGATTAGTATTTAGGGTTTTTTTGAAAAAAAAAAATCAATGGTTAGGATTTAATCTTATAGATCTATGGTTAAGATTAAATTGGGCATTTTGGTCATTTCTAACAAAAATTTAATAGAGTTAAGTCTAGGGGTGTCAGTGTGATTGGTTTGATCCAGAGGATGTAACTGTAATTAGGGTAGAATATAGGGGGTGTCGTAATTTACCTTAATACTATACTAATTGAATATTATACATATTTTGTTCAATTTTTAACACCCAATTGATGAAATGGATTGTTAACATTACCCTATACATGTTTGCTAACTTCTTGATCTCAGATTGAGTCAAATTATTTTGACCTTTACAAGTCTTTGGCTTGAGTAATTCCAAATTTTTGTGTTTGAATTTTGAATCTTGTTGATCCAGCTTAGTGTTACATGGTTTCTAGGTTTCATTTGAATTTTGTGTGTGTAATTTGACTCATGTGATGCACATTCAAATTCAAGTGTGATCTGAATATGGCTGTTGGAGCTTGAGTGGTTCAAATTCAAATTTGGCTCAAGATTTTTAGATAATTTAAATTTGAGTTTAGTTAAGTTATTTTTGCATTAATATTGTCTAGATTTATTCTAAATTAATTTAACTTGTTTCTAAAGTTTAAAAAAAAATTTCTACATGGATATCATGTGTTAAATTCGATCTTAATTTGAATTTCAAATTGAGAAACTAACATATAACTTTTTTAGTTTAATTGTTTTTGAACAACGATTTTTCAAGCATTCATACAGTCTATGAAGAGTGCGTACGATTCGCATGACCATAATAGAATTTGGTTTTATGAGATCAAGCACATTTTTAGCAACTAGAATTCAAAATTCAAGTTAGATTTGTTGAGATCTGACCAAGTTAAGTGGATATATTTAGACACATCTCATGCTTAGGAAGTTGCTTATTTGAAGGGGTCACACTTATAACTTTATTGTTTAGAGGTTTAGTGTGAGAGAAAAACCAAAACAACCATTGCGATCCTTAGGCTTTAAAGTTTGCTCTCAATGCCTATAATGTCGTTGTTTCAAGGAGGAGCTAAAGAAAGATTGCCTTTTAGAGTACATTAGTTGGATGGATGGTGAGAATTGAAGGCTTAGAGTAAGATGGAGAGTCTAAAAGCGAGTAAAAGAAGGAGAAACCTACATTGATGTAGTTTCTAGGCATTTTTATAATCCCAATTACTATAATAGTAACTCAGTATTAGTGAATCCTTCTTCTATTTAGCGTGAATAGCACCTATGGTTTTTTTTTTCTCGTAAGGGTTTTAGGTCTTAAATAACAATATCACTATGTTTACCATTTTTCATGCACTTTATTTTAAACAATGATTATTTTCTGGTTATTGTTTGAACAAGGTATTGCTAAGGTGTTTCGTGTTTTGTGCATACAAAACACCATGTATAGCTATAAACAATCAAGCACTAAAAGAGATTGCTTAATAATTCTCAGTGGAGTAAAAAAAGATCTAAATCTATAGTGAACCATTAAAGATTTATTTATAGTACTATGGATTGACTAGGATTAGGACACTTCACATGGAGTTTGCCACGTGCCAAGCAATTAATCTTATAGAATAAATTTTAACTAATCTAGAGATGTCAATTCAGGCAGCTCGGTCAGACCTATAAGGGCCAAAAGAAAAAATAGAGTCAGACCAGCCTAAATGAAAACCAGTTCAGTTATTAAAGCAAGTCGAAACCAGACCAAAGAATATGGCCTCAGGATGACTTGTTTGGCCCAACCTAAATTGATACCTTTAAAATTGATCATATTCTAATAATTAGGTAATCAAAATAAA
Source organism: Artocarpus hirsutus (assembly GCA_946598075.1). Lineage (NCBI taxonomy): Eukaryota > Viridiplantae > Streptophyta > Magnoliopsida > Rosales > Moraceae > Artocarpus > Artocarpus hirsutus. The sequence continues at coordinate 71,864 of CAMOHE010044279.1, read as the reverse complement.
TTAATGAAATAAAAATGTGTCATATTTATCTTAACATTCAACATAAATATTTGGAAATACTTCATATCATTTCAACACTTAAAATAAATAACTTTATATACATAAAAAATGCCATTCAACATTGTTACAATGTCCAACAAATACCTTACAGTCAGTTTTATTAGTAGCAAAAGATAAAAAATATTCAAAAAAAATCATTAATTTATTTTATAAATTAATGGAGATAGCAAGGAGACAAATAGACACATAATTTCATCTTCAATAACATTATTTATTTTAGTTATCTTTTAGTTGAATCAAAATTAATTATCAAACTCAATTTATGACAGTAAAATTCAAACTTCAATTTTAAATTATGAACCATAATAAGAATTATCAGAAAACAATTTTAAGCTCATCCGTATTGATTTAACCAATTCCTACATGTTAAATCTCCCACAATAATATTCATAACCATAGCTAGATAAATTTCATTAAATTTCTCTAATTATTTCTTTATCTTCAGTAAGATTAATTCATGTATGGTAATTTATTTACTGTATAATCGTAAAGCCATTTTTTATATATTTAATATCAACTATATCAAATAGAATTGATATCTTCTTTCCATATCTCTCTAATTAATAGTTCTGACAATATTATTTTATTCTACGCGAAGTTGTGTAGCCTGTATGTATAACTAGCATTCCGAGTTACCAACATAATAATTATGTCTCTTAAATGTGGAGCTTTTGATCACTAGATTGATTTTATCGGACATCAAATGATATAATATATGACTGTGGACTCACTAATGTAAAAGAATTGAGATTATTCCCTATACGAACCTCGTTAATAGAATTTACTTCTTTTTATGAAAATACAGAAGAACTATAATTTTATTGTGGTTGAGTTTAATGGCATAAATACACACGTCTTTTCTATAATGTACGCACCACTAATGTAATCAATATAAGATTATTTAATTTCTAATGATAATAAACAACACCTATATCCAACAAAATAAAGTAACTAACTTTATTTATCAATTTCTAAAATTGTTAAGGGCCATTTTGAAACCTTTTTGAAGTAAATCTCAAATTTTGAAAATATTTATAGTAAATATCAGATTAAGAATATAAACAACAATTAGTTTAAGAAAAATTGACTTTTTTTCCAATTTCCGTATAAGGGAGTAGTGTAATTCAAGTATATAGATAGAGTTCTTAATTTGTTATTCTTAAATATGAGGTGAAAGGTATAAATAAAAAAGTTTTTTATAAGCAGCGTTGGCTTGCCTTCTTCAATAAGTACTTATAGAAGCTATAAAAACTTTTCCATGGGGTCATTCGAACAGTGTCATAAGCAATTTTTGAATAGAATAAATCAAAAGCAACTTAAAATAAGCCATTCCAAATAGGATCTAAAAACATTTTAATGAACTTATCTTAAACCTAAAAATTTTCTCAGAAAAAAAAAAATCACAATTTGGCAACCCTCTAAACAACAATTCTTATTTTTCTAGCAAGTGCTTATTGACATTTTGTCTGCTAGGGTTTTTACCCTATTTTCTATTAAGGTAACCCTCTAAACAACAATCAAAAGCAACTTAAAATAAGCCATTCCAAATAGGATCTTTTAGGCCATTGCCTCAAAAAGCTTGAACGGCTAGAGTCCACCGCCGTCTTTGGGTTGGTCTCCGAACTCTTGGCCTCATAGAAAGGTGCCTAGGAGTCGCTATTTAGGTTTCTTCGATGAGATCTCGATGAGCTCCAAGTTGTGAAGGGAGATATAGGGTTTGGGTGGTTGGTTTCGACATACTGTTGGCTACTATTTTTGGCCTTCTTTGCAAGCCGGTGAATGTGAGCTCCTCAAGTCTTGGTTATGCAGTAATTAGAGATGGCGAAAAGGAAGGAAGGCTGCTTTTCCTTTGTGGGTTGGAGGTGAGTTCTCTGGTCGACAGAGGTGGCCAACGGCAAGTGGTTTTCATGCATCAGAGACTTGTATCCTTTCTTGTTTCATTTTAGCTTGTGGGCAGCGAGGCTTCCTTTCTCAACCTTGGTGGTGCTCGGCTTTTTGGTAGAGAACCAATTGGCGCCTCTTGGGCTCTGCCCTTATGTTTTATTTTGTGTGTTATGGTGTTGATGTTTCCGCTGTCTAGTATGTCTTGTTTGTTTTGTTATAATAACGATGGCAGTCTCGCCACCTTTTGGTTTTTTTTTGTGTCTAGTCCACAAGTCTTTGTTCTTTGCGATGTTATGTTGGGCCTTGGTGTTTTTAGTTTTTTGACCTTGATCAATTGAAGTTGTCCATCTAATGGCGTTTTTGAAAGAGTCATATATGTGCTCGATTAGTTGTGTGCTTCTTTGGTTGCTACTTGTTAAAACTTTGTATACTTTTTATCCTCTTGAGCATTTCAATCGAATCTACTTGTAGGTCGGGTCTATGGCCAAGGTTGAGTTACTTAATGCGTTAGTAGTTTGGGTCTATTGTCAAAGTTGAGTTACTTAATGGGTTAAGATTTTTTGCCTCTAAATTAATGATTATATTGCTTTATTTTGGAATGCAATTTTCTTTTCTTTAAAAAAAAAAAAAAAAAAAAAGCGCAAGTGTTTATTGACCTTTCTGGCCAAAACAGGAAGATGCTTACGTCTATTTGACACGCAGCGGTGCCGATTCAAAATTCCAAAAACCAACCAAAGGGTGACCAAGAGAAGCAGAACCACCAAAGTTGGCTGTTACATATTTGCACAAACAAACACGAAAAAACCAGCTGGTTTCCAATTGATGACATCAAAAACACCAAACTAAACAAGAATCAAACAGCTAATTAAAGACATTAAAAAAACATAAGTTAAACACAAGTGCACACAGTTTAGTTTTTCCAGTTTTTCCTCTCTCTTTTTGTCAGAATTGCCTTTAGATTCCGAGAGAACTTCAAACTTACCCACCACAAATTTTCGAGCCTTTACAATCGCCATTTCAGATCTCCAATCTCTCTCTCGCATGGCGTCGTCGGCGCAGCTTCGGCTTATGTCCGATCTCAAGGCCATTATCAACGAACCTCCAGAGGTAATTGGAAACTCCAACACTTGAATGAATTTCGGTTCGGAATTTGAATCGGATTTGAAATTTTTGTTTTTGGCTTGATTTGGAAATTTTAGGGTTGCTCTGCGAGTCCGTTGTCCGATGATAACCTTTTCGTGTGGAACGCATCCATTTTCGGGCCTGATGAGACCCCCTGGGAAGGTTGATTTAGCTGGAATTAAAAAAAAAAAAAGATTTCTAATTGTTTGTTTGTTTGCTTGTTTGATTTTTTGTCTTTTGAATTTCAGTTTAGATTCAGTTTATTTTGGTGTTGAAAATGGAAAATTCAGGTGGAGTTTTCAGTTTAAGATTGACATTCGGCAATAATTATCCCGAAAAGCCGCCAAGAGTCCGATTCACCTCCGAAGTTTTTCATCCTAATGGTTAGTTCTAGCTAATCTTCTGTTTAAATACCATTATACAATTTTGTTTCCTTTATTTATATGCCTTAATATTTACTTATGAGCCAGGCTTAAATTAGCGTCAATGAGCTTTGCTATTAATAATTGTCAAAACAATGAAATTGTGTGTGAAATTGTCTCATAGATAGCCATTTTTTTTTCTTGCATTTTGCAGATAATGTTAGTTTGCTCTTGAATTCTTTGGTGTATTAACCTCTTTGTTTATGTGATGCTTCATTTATTATCTTGATATATTGCTACTCTCAAGATTTCATCACATTTTATTAGGGTGACTAGGAGTTTTATGCCAAACCATTTCATTCTTGATTCATCTCTAATTAAGCCTACAACTATGGACTCAGGTGTTCTTTTTTGATAGGAAGAACACCGGTAAAGTGGTTGATATCTGTCCTTGGAACTTCTTTTTAGGCATATGTATTTAATCTGGAGTATTTTTTAAGTATTACTTGAAACAAGATATATGTGCTCAAATTCTGAGGCATTGTGGAGCACGATGAGGAAGTGTTGGAATATTTGGCTGGTGAGGCACCACATGACATACATTGACGGCCATAGAAATCGGAGACTGTCGACTGTTCCATACTACAATGATATGCTTAGGATTGGGACCATAATTATTCTTTTATGTAATTATGTGGATCCAGACTGGATTTGCCTTTATGGAAATGAGTTTCTACTCTCTTCCTTTAGAAATTATTATAGAAGGAAATCTTGGAGGTTTAGTGGTTGGTTGCATGACTTTCAAAGTGTGCATAACTGGGACCAAAATGCAAACTTTAGAGTGGGTCTTGAACCTCCCTCAATTGACGTCTGATGAGTCAGGAAGTCAGCATTACTTGTTTAGGTTCAAGAACTGGTCCCTTATTGTATGTCCCTCATGCCTATATATGGTGTTTTGGCAAAGTTCTCATTGATATTTGTTGCAGCCATTGTTTTTCATATCACGTCTCAGTTTATTCTATAAGCTTTCCAGGGTAGCAGATTCCAATTTCCTCTATCCATGTTTTTTTTTACCTTCTCTGGTGTGGAGGTGGGCAGTGGGCTGGATGGGTGCTTGTGATTTTCAGATGAAATCTCCTTTTCAAAGCTTTAAATTATTTCTGTTTATATGTCATTCCCGATGATTTGCCATTATAGCATCTCTCTTCGGCTTCTAGTTTATTAAATTCAGTTCCTATAGCAGATGCTCAATAATTGTCTCTTTTGTTTCATGTAATGTTTAATTTCAAATACGCTTTTTATGACGTTGCCCATACAGTTTACAATGATGGTACCCTCTGTATGGATATAATCCAGGATGCATGGTCACCTTGCCACAATGTCTCTACAATCCTAACTTCTGTTCAGGTACTACTGCCAATCTCGATGGTCCACTACTTCATTCATCAATCTCTCCATCCCTAATCTTAGTAATATGACGGTGAGATTTTGCTGATTCACAATTTCTTGCAGTCGCTTCTAACAGATCCAAATCCTGCGAGTCCTGCAAATCCCGAAGCCGCTCAGCTCTATCAACATGATATTCAAGCTTTTAACAAGTTCGTGAACCATTTTCATTCGATTATGTTTCTTCTTCTGGAATTATATTTGCTGAAACTAACTTGTAAATTGGGAATTTGCAGGAGGGTACGCCGCTGTGCTCGTCGTTCAACAGAGTGTTCGTGAAATCTGTTTGAAATTCTTTTATACCATCCTTGTAACTATTTAAAGAAAGCGTATTATGGCCTACACAGAAATGTGTATCTCATCGTGCATGTATCATTTTTGTTCAAACAAGTGTTTATCATAGATCTTTTTCCTCTTATTTGCGCAAGTGATTGTATCATATTGGACCATCTAGAATAGATATCCCTTCATATCCCTTCAACGCGATATAAGTTATAGATGGATGATCGGACGATGATAGATTCGGTCAACATCTAAATCTTCAACAGAGACAAACCTACTAAATCACGATATGGTCAAAGGCGAGGCAAGGAGTCATCACTTGGATGTCGAGATAAATGGCGGTTGCAGAAAACAACCTCCCTCCGATTTTTCAAATATTGAAATGAGGAAACTTCCCTATTTTATTGATTTTCTTTTTAATTATCTGTAGAGGCTTATAAATAGGAGATTAGACTTTAAAAAAGGCTCTAAAATAATTGATGTACAATATTTATCTTAACATTACAGGAAAGAGAAATGTTAGGATGACTTTTTTTCTCACTCTTTGTATTCTTCTTTTGTAACATGTCACTTCTTTTTCCTAAGAAAATAGAGCCTATTTAAAAGCCATCTTTTTTAGTTGTTATTACAAATCTGCGATTTAGATAGTAGATTCTACTTTTTATTTTTTCTTCCATTTATGTGATTTTTTTCTTTTAAAAAATCCAAATTTAAGTGATATATGACGTTTAGAAAAACCTTATATATCAGATAGACTTATATATATATGTATACATATTACCTATACATAAAAAGTTATATATAATTTTAAAAAACTGTATCTATGTATTATTACATATGTAAACGTTATAAATATAAATGTATAACGTTAAGTTTTTATATTCAAGTATTCAAATATATAAACGTACTATACGCAAGTTTATATACAAACGTAAAACTATGTATGTACTATTATATAAAATGTCTATATGTATTTAACATTCATATATATAATCTATATATAATATTTTACAAAATCGGATGTACAGTTAAATCTTTTTTTTTTGGATATATACTGTTAAATTTTTGTACATAAAATATGTATATATATATACATACACACACACACACGCGTACGCACACGTATAAGGTATAGTCCACTTTTTTTTTTTTAAGTATATAAGTCCACTATATGATTAACCCTCTCCTAAGAGTGGCAAAGTTAGTAATTAAATTTAAAACAATCGTTAATTGTTATGCTTTATTTTCATTGAAAAGGGAGATGACATGTGACAAAAAGAGAACATAGAGGATGACAAAGAAAAGGACCCAGTATTTTTCTTTTCTCTACAAGACAAGGCCAACAAACTAATAAGAAGCGACTTCATTAGAGAGTGGCATTGCCCTGACTGGATCTCAAACCTGTTGCTAGTAAAGAAATAGAGCTTAACCTTTTAAATGAATACTTTATCTCCAATTGATATTGATATTGTCACATTAATTAAATATATTAAACACAAATCTATCAGTATTGTGTCGAAAAGCATCACCTAGTATGTCTAATCTTATCAATCCGTGCCACACTTAGTACAAACTGTTGAGAGGAAATTTTTCGTACTTGTAGAAATTAGTTGAAAAATTCCATTAATTTGTTTATGAGATTTATGGAGCTAGAATGAGACCAAATAGACCTACATAATTGAACTTTCAATGATCAATATTTAATATGATAAAGTTATTAGTGAATTGAATATTATTAGTAACTTTGGTTTGAGCTATCATCAAAAATCAAAGTTGCACTCTAAGTTTATGCACATACATTTATAAGAATAAAATTATACAATAACCTTTATGCAGCGATATAGCCAATTACCATGTGATGTGACTCTCCTTTATGAATATTTATAATTAAACCTAGATAATAATGTTGTTAAATCTCTCTAATTATGGGAGAGGCTTTTGTCATAATTGAACATGGTTTTTTTTTTCTTTTGGTTTTCTACGTTGGAGTTGGTTTGTTCTGTCCTTTGAATATAATTGTTTTGGAAAATTCTATAGTTGTATACTTTTTTTATATTTATGCATCTTATGTGTCCTATCAACCTAAAATTGTTCCTCCCAAGATCGAACCCAAAGGCTCAACCCTACCCCACCCTTCCCTTCCCATCCCAATTACTGAGCTAGCCCCAATGGTGTCAATAGTTATGTAAGTTGTTTCGCTGTATTGCTAGAGTAAGATTTATGAGCCATTCAATAAACTTCTAATGACATGAACTATAAGTGGGAGAATTTTTTGGTCGTATGGCGCACTATTTTAAGGTGAAGAGCCATAGATTAGATTGTTAAAATTTAGGGCAATTAAAAGGTTCAAAGAATTTGCTCTATTCATAACGCAAAAAAAGGTACCCGATGTAGAACTTTACTAATTTTTTGGGTCAAACTAAAAGGCAGGAGGTAATTTTGCCATCAAGATTTTGTTCTTATTATTACGTTTTGATACCCTCTTAATTCTGAGAGAAACTCACATGTGAGACACCCATATTGGTTTAAATAGTGAATGACCTTCCAATCATAAAATGTTAGCTCAAATTTGCAAAAATAAAAAGGAGAGCGAATGGAAGATAACTGATTTTAATTATGCTCTCTTATAGTTGTACGAGTTATTTTGAATTATTTTTAGAATATATTCACATCTTGTGACCAACATTATTTTTCTCACGTCCATTTTAATCATGCTCTCTTATAATTGTAGGAGTTATTTTGAATTATTTTTAGAATATATTTACATCTTGTGATCAACATTATTTTTTTCGGGTCCATTTTGTGTATTATCTAGCATGAAAATATCAAGAATCAATTAAGTTGGATTTTAGGTTTTAAGATGAAACATTGCATCTTTACAACTACAATCAGAAAACAATATCAACATGTTATAGGGTGTTTGGCATAGTAGATATAACCATTGGTTAGAACTGTAAATACTCTAGCATGTGAAAGTTTTGTACTATAGCAACTTTTTTTTTTACTATAGCATATAAGAGCTTTACATTGTTCCTAATTAGATAGTTGGTTAGAACTAATTTTATCAAATAGGATTACTAACAGACACAGTTTCCCAGACATTACTAAGCATAAAAAAGCCCAATTTTGTGTTCAACATTTTAGACCATCAAAAATAGGTGGTTATGGCATGCACATCACAATAATGGAAAGAAAAATTATAACATGACATATGCTCTAGTGGTCTAATATATAAGAAATGGTTGATGAGCTTTCTCATCCGCTGCCTCAAAATTCGAAATAACAAATATATGGCTTAAAAATTTTGTTATCCACAAGCACGTGTGCTGTCCATGGATTTGTAGCTCTGCATTTAGAAGGACAAAAATCATGGTGAGGTCTCAATTCTGCTACAAAGGGATATGAAATGTACTTCAAACTTTGGGTGGGTCCTTCCTTTTCCATGTTAAATTGAGTTAGTTTCCTTAGCTCCCTCAGGACCCCACTTGATTGATGGTTTTCGGTGTGGGTCCCACTTTGTTTGGTATAATGTATAGAGGTAGAATTTAAATTTCCTTCCATTTTCCATCAATAAGGTGACCCACATTCGGCCAATGAATGGCCCATAATTTGAGCCCATTAAGTGCTTGTTTACATCATCTACAAATTGCCAATTGCTCACACTCTCCGTACAATCTGGCTGATGTTAATGGAGTACCAGCAATGGAATTTATCAATGGATGTAGGGTTGAGCTGTGCCCTGAAATCTTTCTGGTAGTCGTCTCTTCTGTAAAAACTAGTTCAGGTTCCAGCTCTTGGATACACAAAGAATCTAACCTTCTATTTGGTACACCCATTCAAACTCTCCAATTCGAACTATCCACAATTTTATGAAAAGCTCACATGTTACAGTGTTTTGTTTGAACTCTTCTCTGGTAAACTAGTAGGATTTTATAAAGATTGTTCTTGGCAATTCAAGATCTGGCTAACTTTTGAATCCTAAAAAACGAATTCAGACACCCAAAAAAAAAAAACACACACACACACAAAAGCTAAGTATTGAATTTGCCTCATGATCCAAATTTGTTTGAAGATTGAAGTTTTCACTTAAAAAAATATTTAGTTCAATTTGATAGTTTTTAAAATATGGAATTTGGATACAAGTTGGTAACCTATTTGAATACATGTTTCAATATTAACCCTTTTTTTTTTCCCTCGAGGAGATATATTAACAATTGGGAAAACACATTTGGCCGTGAAGAAAAAATCCTTTAGATTTGAAAGTAGGAGAATTGTTCGTAGGAGAACGGAGAATTACGGTTGTCATGATTCCTTGAAGCAAACATGGCCAAGAAATGGTAGGTTGTATAGGCCTACATCGCTTGAAAATCTTTATGAGTAATGGTTTATAAGCACTGACACTACCTCTCAATAACATAAGGACTTTTAGGTGAAGCCCAAGAACAAAACCGTGCGGGCTTAAGCTTTAAGTAAACAATATCATTCTAAGTAGTGGTATGAGATTGTTACAATATATAAGTGTGGTTTTAATGGTTATGCTTCTAATAAGCATTGTTATTATGATGTGATATGAATTAAATAGTTATAAAAAATTGGGTAGTTAAGAATTTTCATAAATACCATCTTTTAAAACTTATTTTTCATAAATACTGCAAATATTTTAGTGTGAGATAACTTAAAAAAATAATATAAGTAGCAATATGACACAATTTTTTAAAGTGTAACATGAATAAAAACTATGTTTAAAAGTGTGCCATAAAATGTAATTTTCTCAAAAATTAATGATAACTAATGAGACTGAATTATTATCACGTCACATCATCAATTGTTAGCAAAATATACTTTTATTAGAAATATACCATTAAAAACGTAACCGTTGAAAATAAGATATATTCGTATTTGGAAGGAACAAATTTTGTAGATTGAGGGTATTTTGTTGTAATGGCTATAATTAGAGGAATTTATGAATGAAAAGGTGTTTCATGTATGGTAAATGCAATATTTAATTATTAATTGATGTCACAATTTTGTTACAACTATCAATAAAAAAGGATATTTATCTTTTTATACTCTCTATTTTAAGTTTATGTAAAACCTATACCTTCAGTTTTTAATCTCAGCGAATGTATATCTTTAGATTAGATTTAATACATAAATTTATACCTTGCTTTAGTCAATAGTTAATTTTAACCTTTAAAATGACCAAATTATCCTTAAGTAAAATAGAAAAAAATTAAAACTTTTAAAAAGAAAAAGAAAACAAAAAATAAAAAAAAAAACAAAGCACCTATTTTTGAAAATATTCTATACATTTTTTAAGTCAAAAACCTTAGTATAAAGTTTTTTCAAATGTGTAAAGTTCTCTTATTTTTCAATTTGAGGGTATTTTGGGTAATTATTTATATTAATTTTGAATATTGATTGGGAAAAGATATAAACTTATGTATTAAATCTAATCTAAAGGTATAAATTCAATGATATCTAAAACCAAAGATATAGTGTTTGAATAAACCTAAAATACAAGGTATAAAAAGGCAAATAACCCATAAAAAATGACAACTCAAAATTAATATTAGAGCCAGTATTAGAGTCAGAGTTTCTACATTATTAGAATGCAACTACTACTAGAAAAAGACCCGCTACCATTTCCAAAAAAATAAAAAAATAAAAAATAAAAAAGAAGAAGAAGAAGAAGAAGAAGACCCATTTGTATTTTTGTGAAAATAAATTACAAATAACTTTAGCTAAGAACAAACTTCCCCAAAAATGACGAAACAGGCTTGTCCAATGCCAAACCCCAATCACCCTCACTCAGCTAAAGACAGCATAAAAGATATCACGGCTAGCATAACAGGAAGAATAGATGGAAATGGTTTAAATCCTACAATGTAACAAATCTAGCAATCACAAACCATTCAAAACAGCTACAATCACTATTACAATAGTACTGTATTAGTCATAGCATGTGTAAATCCTCATCATAAATAGTTGTGAAACAAGAGAACAAAAATATGAAAGGGTTGTTGTCCAAAAAAAAAAAAAAATGAAAGGGTCCAAAAGCAATTAAAGACCCAACTTTTGTTATTAGGAATCCTGTTAACATGGGTCCAAACGTTGTTGGTTAGTCCAATCTATCCACCCCAATTACCAGCAAAAACCGAGACAAAACTATAAAATTGTCCACATAGCTAAGGCCAGTAAATGAACAAAATAATTGAGATAAGACGATGTTTAAAGCAAGCTTTATCCAGAACTCATAGGCGTCTTTTCAATCCACGGCCGCGCTTGAAAAGCTTCTTTGATTACCATTTTGTTTTTTGTTGTGTCCAATGACTTATTATTTATTAAATTTTGATTATTGGAAAGGGCGTTTTAATATTAAATACTCGACCAATTAGCTTTCTTTTTAAAACTTCAATTGTAATTGATGTTTTACGTTTAAGAACTATAGCATATAAGAACTTTACATTGTAGTAATTTTTTACTTTTTATTATAACCGTTGAGATCTTTAAACTGTTCACTAATGGTTTGAAATTAAAGTTCCAAAAACCCTTTTATTAGGATATATATATATATATATATATATATATCATAGGAACCTTTTGAGCAAAAAGCATAGAGAGATAAACACCGGATGGCTGACTTATTGGTCACCGCCTACCAATCTCTACGATAATAATTTAAACGACATAAATATGTATAGTATATCACATTATGTAATACTATTTTCTATGCATATATGACATTAATCTTATCCAACCTGATTAAGCTTTTATTAGGTGGAGGTCCCTCGTATCTTGCTGATGCTAAAATTTCAAATTGGATCCATTCCATCACACAATCCATTATATCAGAGGACGGCATTATAGAGAAATATTATTAGAAATTGCGTTTTTTTTTTTTTTCAAATTTTGTTATATAAATATAATTTATGCTGTCTGTTTCTCTAGCTTTTCCCCCTTTGGTAAGGTTTGGAGAATGATAAAATGAAATTAATGAACACCAATTGTTAATTATAACTTAGCGTTAGTTGGGTGCGGGATACCAAGTCAATGATTTAAACTATTTTTCTGCAAATTAGGCTTGAACCAAAAATTGTTGAAAAAGGATTTGACAGTAAATAGCCTTAAGAGTATGAGAAGAACCATCCACTTCTTTACTAGTTGAAAGTGGAAAAAGCTCATTTCTCCATTTGGGTGTGTCATTTTCCATAGGAAAATTTCTATTTTATATTCTTTTACTTGGTAAAATATAAAACTAAAAAAATTTCAAAATTTTGAGTGCAGAGGTAGACGTCCTAATTTTTTTTAACTGTCGAAAGCAATAAAATCATAAGAAATAATAAAATAATTAAACACATTCAAGATCAAGTTGTGTGTTAATGGAGAATAATTAAGCTCCATACACTCAGAGAGAAGTTCCAAAGTAAAGTTCTTCTCTCTCTGTCTCCCTCTCTCTCTTGGCAACTCATCATGTATACAATCGTGTGTTTGGAAAACTTTGTTTGAACTAAAACATTTGATTCAAATTAGGTTTATTATAGTGTTTTTTAGTTTAAAAAACTTTTTTTTGTTTTTTTTGTTAAATTTTGATTTAAACTCACTTCTCGAACACCTTAGCAGTTGATTTATCTGATTATGCTACAACCTTGGAAATTCGAATTTGAATATAAGAGAATCAAATCAGAGCAATTGGAAGCATAGAGAGAAAAGTTTAAAAGTAAAAATTCTAATCTAGCTTGAATTTAAAATTGACTTTGGATACAATCTAGTTTTTGACTATTTAAAAATGCGAGATCGCGATCTGTTTCAAGGGATTATTTGTGGAAGATTTTTTAAAGAGAAGATTTAGAAATGGTATCAAAAAGCTCCAAATTTACTTTAGAATTTAGAACAAAGATTTTGTCACAAAGATTTTATCAGATAAGTGTCGCAACATGATTAGAACACTTCTATAACACTTAAAATTTGAACATTTTATCTGAGATCTGAACGAGATTCTAGAATTCCTCTATATAAACGTCAATTCAGATAGTACTTTGCATGTCTAGAAATTTATTTTTATAGAGATTTTAAACAGGTTTCACTTTGGTTTTTCGAAAGAAAATTAAAACTCTTCGAGAGACAGTATACGAGGTGAAGAAATTCAATGATGCATATATTTAAGATAAGTGGTGCTTGTTAAATAGATCCATCTAACTGTTACAATCTATGGGCAACGATCACCAGGAGTCTTTAAATCGTTTTATCCGATTGACTTTTATAATCGTTCATACTTAGTAGATTATTTAATACCTAGGCGTAGTCTCGTGAATATAGTCTATATTGAACTACGTAAAAAGTAGATTATTTAATACCTAGGCATAGTCTCGTGAATATAGTCTATATTGAACTTCGTAAAAATTGCTTGCATCTTTTTATTTACTTTACGCTTTCGGTGAGTTTAATTAATCAGAATTTAAATAGACTTGGCAAATATTAAAATCAGGTCTTTCAACTTCTTTTTCCTGTCTTTTTTTTTTTTTTTTTTTTTTGGCCCACGAAGATACAAATACAGTTGAGCTCACTTGAATTGAGAAGACGAAATCTAAGCTTAAGGATATTGCATATTCTGTACGAAGTTATGATGCTTAGCTTTATTACATATCGTTTTCAAGTTTCCAAAAGATTAATTATTGCTTGAAAGGAATGTGCAACATGATCTTCATCTGGACGGTCACAAATTTTTAAGAAATTAGGATCCCAAGTTCAAGCTTCGACGTAGTGTGCTTCTCCTTATAGTCGTCACCGACAGTTTTAGGCTTCTCAAAGGGCCCATTAAATTCCAAGGAATACTTTTCCAGAGTCATATTATTATAAACCAAGTTTACAGTTTATGGTAATTAAGGGGCATGATTTTTTTTTTTGGGTAAAAACGTTTCAAAATGACAGCCGAAAGTAACTATTCATTGGATAAGTTCATGTCGTTAGACACATATAATGACATATTTATAAAGTATTTTGCAAATAAGTTTCAACTATTAGTTTAAACTCAAAACATTGTAATATTTGAAAATTTTATAGTATAATATATTTTTGTTTTACATTATATTATATGATAGCTTTATAGTATTCAATGCTTATAATTTTTAAGTTTAAACTCATTTGTCAAATAACAGGTATCATATCCTATATGTAGCGAGCAAAAAGCTAATTACACCTTTTTCTATATATTAATTTTGTCATTGCGTGTGTTGCTCCATATCTCATCCATTGAATGGAGTTAAAAAAAAAAAAAACTCATCTTTTGAAATTTATTCAACTTTTATTAAATGATAACAGAGTTTTTGTTTTTAACAGTTCAAATTAAATTTTTAATGATCTAATTACTGAAAAGTAGAATGTCTATATATGTATGACAGTTCTGACCATTTGAGCTTCAAATAACTGATGGACTATGGTTTTAGCGGAGACCAGTATTAAAAAACACTAAAATCAAAATGCTATGCTCCTAAGTCCCAACCAGCTAATTTGTATTAAAAAAAAAAGGTTATTCTTATAGGTCCTCCATTCAGATTTTGGAAAACAAATTATTTCAAAAGGATGACACATGAAATCAGTGCCTCAGCCACATATAAGTTGCTTCAAAATATATATAAATTTTAATGTTTTTCTTATTTTTTTCTTTCTTAATCTCAGTCCTGCCTTACTTTATAAGAAAAATTATAAGAAGACTTCAAGTATCTCTCAATGATAAAAAAAAAATATTTTTTCTTTATTAATAACAGATTATTCTTAATTTTCTCTTGTAATGCTCTAAAAAGGGGGCTAATCCCATGCACGGTCCTTGATTTTTTCCCTCAAATTCATTTTAGTCCATAACATTTAAAAAATCACATTCGATCTATAATCTATTATTTTGTTTCAGTTTTGGTTCATATGTTAGTTTGGTATTAAATATTTTTAAAATGTCTTATTTTAGTCTCGATTTGTTATTTTGCTTTACTTTTGGTCTTCTCTTAGAATAAATTTAGGATTAAAATAAGACATTTTAAAAGTAAAAAAAAAAAAAAAAAAAAAGAAAGAAGATTGTGTTGAACACACCTAGAGTAGTAAAACTACGACAAAATTATCTTTGAGGCCTATCATTGGATTAGTTATTAGCGAACATTTTTCAATGAAGCATCGTTAAGATAAGCCCCTCAACATTTTTCAAAACATATTTTATTTGTAAGACATCTGGGAGCATTAATTTACATTATAATATATGAAATTTTTATACGAATAATTTACTTTGATTTTCTACTGTAATATATATAAGAGGTTTATATTGATTTAGTTTATGCTCCGAAATAACTTCTTGGTTAATCTGCAACGATTCTAGAGCTGGTTTGTAATTGGAGCTCGCCAAGAGATTGAATGATCATCGTTAACGGCATGGGTCCCACGAATTGCATGTAGGACTGATAATGAATTTGACGGTGAAGATTTGACGGATCCTCCTGTGGGTTCGGAGTTTAGCCTTTTGTAGTCGTTGCTCTCTAATCTTTTTTAACTCTGTGGGTGTTTGAAAAAGTGGTGATAACCACTTTTAATGTAGTATATGAGAATTTTACACTGTAGTAATTTTTTTTATTGTTACTATAACATGTGAAATCTTTTTACTGTTTACAACTGAGTTTGTGATGGAAACTGAGTAGTTCCCACCACTGCCAAACACCCCCTTTATTGTCCAATTCAGCATTAGACCTATTTGTTTGGCATATTAAATAAATTTTTTATTAAACTTTGAGTTTAAAGAACTGTTTGAATAGATTTTTTTTTCAATTCAAATTAAATAAATTTTTTAAATCTAAGCTTTTTGAGTTTTGTTCCTTTTTAAATTTTTTGGATTCAAATTAATTTGTTATAGCAAAATCTAATATTTTTTCTTCTATATTTGTGAAAAAAATCATTTTTTCATTTGATATTCGATTGAGATTATTCTTCTTTCAATGTGTTTTTAATGATAGAGAAATAAATCAATATCCATATTGTATCTTTTTTAATATCATAAACATTAAAATTTTGTTAGATTTGTTAACAAATTAAAAACTTTTTTTTATTATCTATCCAAATACAAATTTTAATTTTATTTACTATTTAGCTTAATACATTTAAACTTTAATTTAAATAACAATTTAAATAACACCACTGAAATGAAAATAATTTTAATCAGTATAATTTGAATTCATTTATCAAACCGAACTCTAGTTTGCTATTGAAATCATTATTTTGTCCGGAGAAAGCCTTTTTTTTTTCGAGTTTAGCATTAACAGCCAATAGATATTTTCCATGTAAGCAGTATCAAATTAAAACGGTGGTGGGACCCTTTGTTTAACAACACGTGGCAATTTGAAGCTGGCTACACGGTGGATTCTTCCACTACAGTCGTGCAGGGAAAAGAGTGATTTGTTTGTCTTATTATACACAGTCATAAATTTTTGGGATTAGTTTTATTCGTCCCAGTCCCATATACTCCAGTCGTCCCCAGATCGTTTGTTTGATGTTGCAAAATACAAACTACTCATTCACTAAATATCTCAATTATATTTTCCATTAAAAAATAAATCTCAAAATATAATATAAACAACCAATACAAACAAAATAATATGAAGAAGTTCCAAATGCATTGAATTGATTGGTATGGACTAGGCCACGTGTTCATTTTGGCCTCCATGATCATCCACTTTTTTTTTTAATAAAATAAATGCAACATTTTTTTCTCATGTTAAACTGTTGGCAATGGTATTATATAGGCGGGGAGCTAATTTTCTACTTTGATGGGTATAGACTAAATTTTAATAATAACAATGCAATGATAATACCTGGAAATTATAAGCGTTGAACCCTAAACCAGAATTGAACGTTGTACTAAGCTTGGTTTTCATATTATCTGGTGCGTTTTGGAAAATGTTAGACATCCTCTGCAATTTATTTTTCAGACCTTCAATTTTGTCACACTCAAAAGGGCATAACACAAGCACAAAAAGGAGATACGACAACAGCTTTAAAATTGTCGTCAAATCTAGTGCCGTTTTATGTCAAAAATAAATGACAATTGTTTTTAAGTATGCATAAAAAACATAAGAATTTAGAGAGAGCATATTAGATGATGGCTTCTATGAAACCTTAATTTATAAAATACGTTACTTTTTTACGATGGTTTTTAATACATGTTGTTAATAAAGTCTTAAATTAATAGATATTATAATCTATTTCCTTACTCAAACAAAAATTTCTTTAAATATCAAATACAAAATGATTCATATTCCATCAACAACACCAAGAATTCAAGGAAATATGTCAACAAATATTCTCTATAATCAACATACATGTACATAAATATTTCAAAAACCATAAACAAAATTTCTAAAAGTACTCCACCTGATGATCACGGTGGGGAGGTGAACTTCGTGTCCAGGTCACGTTGGTGACACATAGGCAGGGTCATGGGAGTCTTGGAGGAGGCAGCAAAGTGGACGATGAGAGAAGATTATTAGAGAGAGACAGACAGATTTGAGAGGTGCAGAAGAGAGAGGGGGGATTTAATGAGAGAAGAGGGGGATTTGGGTGAAAAATTTAGAGTTTGTAATTTAGATATAGAGAGGATCAAAGAGTGTACTAAAAACAATAGAGGGGATGGAAAATTTTGAATTTTTTTTTTTTAGAAAAACGATGAGAAAAAAAGTTAGTCCTTTTAAAAAAAGTTTAAAATTTGATAACTATTGAAATAGTCATTTAATGTAGCGTATTTAATGACATTTTTTAAAAAATCATTATCTAATATATATTCGTATAGATTTTTGAAATAGAAAAATCTTTTTGCCGCCTTTTCTTTAAGTACATTATACTGCATTTTTCATTAAATGCCATTAAATAGCCGTCGTCTAATGTCAAGTTTGTAGCAGTGAAACTTAAATTTGAAAGGTATATATGTCATTGTAGGCAACCACTCCAAGGAACTAAGGTGCTTTTACTTCACATAATTACATGTTTGTGTTAACTTACAAATTAAAGAATATTGATTCGATATTTCCTATTTTATAAAAGAAATGAGAAATTAAAATGTCAATTCTTACGCCTATTGGTGTTGATTCTCAATCAAAAGAAATAAATGTTAAATTTACTTATATATCCTTGACAAATTGATTCTCAGTAAATGACAAAGTAGAAAGTAGTAATTAAATCAAGAAGATTCTTATTCTCTAGCTTGATAAATACTAGAGATCAAATTATATTGTTTCCTACTCTATTTTCATATAGGCAAATAATTTAAAAAAAATCAATGATTCTTATTCTTACTCTTTTGATTTACTTTTGAACTTTAATAGGGTATTTGAAAGGTGGTGAGAACTAGTGGTGAGAACCACTTTTACTGTAGCATGTGAGAGCTTTACACTGTAACAATTTTTTTATTGTTACTATAATATATGAGAGTTTTATACTATTTATAACTGAATTTATGATGAAAATCACAATTTTTGTTACTTTACCAAACACTTGGTAAATCTGATATATATCATACCAAAATGATATGTCAAATTTTTATAATTTGACGAAAGATACGATGGTTCAAAATAATATTATACCAATAGATAATTTTACAAGCTGTACCAAAAGATGTCAAATACATTTTTACGAGTACAAAAAGTGGAAACCACAAACGATACGAGGTCATTTTTAAAAACTGTCATGAAATACGGAGTCTACATAAAGTACATCGATTATAAGCGTCATCTAGTACATGCATGACGCACCACATTAGCCCAAGGAGGGTGCATTTAATGATATATTTCGTGAAAACCCAAGTTAAATGTGTGAGTTTTTTAACATTGTTTTAACAAAAATCATAGTCACAAATCTGTAATTTTTTAAAGAAAATTGCTTTAATTAATAATTTTTTTTGCTTGCTCAAACAATGATTTTTTCATATGTTATTGTCATATTAGAAAAAACTATTAAATAATAATTTTCCAAAAGAACTTAAAATCCACCTTCTCATAATCCTTCATTAATATATACAAATAAAACATATTCGAAACTCAAAATTTTAATGTTTGGGAGGGGAGGGATTGGGAGACAGAATGAGGAGGCAGACTTTGAGGGAGTAGGAAGCGACGAGTGCGCTAGCTAGAGGAGCGAGAAAGGGAGAATTTGGAAGGAAAAAAAAACTTTCATGTTTGAAGGGGGCAGGAAATAGAAAGAGAGTGGGGAAGTGAGGGAGAGAGAGGGCGATAGAATTTAGAAAGAGGGGGATATGAGAGAAAATTTTACCTTTTCAAAATGAAAGAGAGAGGGATTAAAGAGAGTACTCCAAAGGACGAGAATGTTTATAAATTCTGAGCAGAAGAATAAGTGAGGAAATAATTGCCATATTTTTTGAAAAATTTTTGTAGTGAACAAGGATTTTGTACATACGAATTTTTGAAAAATAAAAAGGTCATTTGGTATTATTTTTAAAACAGATGAAAATATTTTTGTTTTAAAAAATATGAATTTTTTGAAAATTGTGCTAATAGTATTTTTAAAATTTTTAGTTCGAAAAACGTACAAATACATTTTCAAAAATTATAAGAACAAAACCAAACGGGTTCTTTAGTTTTTTTTTATGCATGTATTAAACGATGGTTCATAAGAAACAATTATTATCAACATATAAATTTTCGAAACACAAAATTTATTTGCGGCGTCTTTTTAAACTACACATTAAACAATGATCTATATATGCATCGTCGACTCTGTAATTGACAGTAGTGTTTTGGGTATCATGCATGCTCCGTGGTGATCACAATGATAAGTAAAATTAAATATAATATATAAGCTAGATATAACTTATTTAATTTTATTATGAATACTTTATTTTTTGATAAAAAATTGTTGAATTAATTACTAGTTTCTATGTGGAAGCTCTGTCTCTTGTATGATAGTCAAAGCAGTTTCTAGTTGATATTTAATATTGTCTAGTGTGCTAGGTATACTTGATACCAAATCAGGATTTTTGGTGAAGAGCTCATAGACTTCCTGCAGAACATAATAGGATGAAATATGGTTTACATCACCTTGGTAAGGGATTTCTGGGTTTGGGGATGGAGTCATATAGAAACAAAGGTAGACGGCTGTCTTTTGTGAACGTTTGTTTTTATAATTTTGTATATTAAATTCTATAAAAATTGTACTTCATCTCCTTTAAAATTACACTCCGTGGCCCCTATCGTTCATGTTAAAATTAATTTCACCCCATCTTGTTAGTTTAATCACAACTCTACTTATTCTCACTAATTTTCCTAGCTATGCTCTAGATTCGCATTGTTATGAAAGTAGGTCGCTAAGAAAGCTGCGTTTGCAAAAGGGTTATATTGCGCAGCGATGGACTCGGAGGTGGTGGGAAGAAATTCATGGTTTTCATTATAGATGCTTGGATTTTTTTTTTTTTTTTTTTGGGCATTAAAGTTGCTTATAAATATTTTTTGAAACGTCACCAAGTAAGAGTGGGATCCACGTATAGACTAGAGTGTTTTAAGGCCATTGGAAATAGCTTTATATGCATTTATCTTCAATAGCAATAATTACACGATATATTGGCTACACTATTTCTTCTTCTTATAATAGGGGTAGGAATTTTAATTGTAGACTTTGGACATGTTATAGTCATGTTAAAGGCTAACAAACTAACTATCAAGCGTAAGTCCAAAGGCTATCAATGTAGTCGGAGAATTCTTTAATAGAGTAATAGAGCACGAAAAAAAAAAAAAAACTCTACTTTCTTTTGAAAGTTGGGAAATTTCATTCAAACAACCAAAATACAAAAGATACACACAATAGTGAATGTGAATGACCCTGTGTTATACTGCGTAACCCTCCACTGGGAATGAGTCCACCGGCTATTAAATAATCTACTCAAGCACAAAGGGTAAAGTGCATGTTTGGGGCCCGCAAATGGGGAAACACCTCGACACAACAAGAACGAGCTCATATAAGGCTCTGTTTGATGGAAGCTCAGCAATCGGCCAACGAATTGCAAGTAACGTAAACATATTGTAGCACTTCGGCCACCACATATAAGCACTCCGTATAAACACCACAACGACGGAGAAATCAAATAATAAAAACCAGCACCAATGGGGAGAATAAATCATCCCCTTTATTACAATACAAACAACCAAACTAAAAACAACAAAAAAAGACCGCAAGTAGCTTTGGCATTCTGAGAAGCCCCGACTGTGATAAAGCCACCGTAACTTAGCCTTAAGGATGTGCCACACCCTTAAGATCAAGCGCGCCCACCACCCCCCCACCCACCCCCCCGGATTATCTCTTCTGCATTAAGGACATTGGATCTAAAAGATGAACCCAGAGAAAAACTCTACTTTAAGTACAAACTAAATGGTCAAATTACTTCAAAACTATTGTAAGTTAATTAATCTAATAAAATTTGATAAAAATTTTTGCCCTTGTGATTTTTAGTTGTTAATCTTGCACATAGTCTTACGTATAGTTAAGAAAAACTTTTTATGTTTTATTTTTATTTTTTAATTTTCATAAGGTTAAAACAAGATATTTATACTTACTATCACATTATTGAACAAGAGATTGACTTTTGCCACGTGCAAAAAATTACACACTATATGTCACTCATAAAAATTAATACAAAAGTAAAATAATAAAAAGAAATAAGTGTCTTGTAATATTTTTTTAAAGAGTTTTATGTGATATATTTTATTCCATAGTCTAAAAATATGGCGTATCTGTAAGCTCTCTATTCAAACCTCACTTTTTACAAAACTTTGGTTCCTAATATAGTATTTAGTGTATTTTTTTAGATTGAAATTTATTGTTTTTGTTGATAATAAGGTTATAACACTTTAGTGTTAAATAAGGTTACTTCTTAGTTAAACAAAAATAAATACAAAATTAGAAATGATATTTGAGAAATTCCATGTCAATCAACTTCTATGGGCTGTCCACAGATAGGGACCGAATTACGATTGGCTAGCGTTCAATTCATGATTGGTTGACATTAGAATAATTAACCAAGACCATAAAATTGCAATGAACCATCGATTAGCCTATGCCACAGAGTCAAGTACAAAAGCAGATAAAATGAATTCCAATATCTCAGGCCTTCCTTTCCCCACACTAGAATAAATCACAACCACCAAACTTATTTATTTTCCCACATCATATCAGGCACACTCTTTGACGTCCACACAAGGCAAAATAACAATCATAATTCACATCATCTGAAATTTTCCCCACGTAATCCATCACACAATTCACAATAAAAAGGATGCATAATGAATTAAAGTACTAGTTGGACTCAAAAAGTTTTCGTTTAAATTATTTTTATTAATTTTTTTATTTTTATAAAATTATAACTTTATTATTTATAAAACTATAAAGTTTATTTTAATATGTAGTATATTTTTTAAACTAGATCTTATAATTTTATTAGTAATAAGATTCAAATTTTATATGATAAATAGAATTGCTATTTTATCATGGCATTTTTAAAAAATTTAAATTTATACAATACTTTTGTTTGAATTATTTCTCCGAGCACCTCGATATAAGGTGGGAGATTAAAAGCGGATATATATAGTTCATAAATATAATTAGTGCTAGAAATAAATACAAAAAAATATTTGTAGTGGGATCAAGCTAATAGGGTCCCAAAGACGGCTTGCCATTAGCTGTATGGAAAGCCAAGCTAATGGCGCTTTCCACTAGAATCAATCAGTCTCAGTTGGAAAAACAATGCTTAAGTATTTACCCTTCTAGGCTAACTCTATATATATGATCACTCAAAAGCTCGTTCTGCATCACTTTTGTATTTAATTTTCTCTCTCTTCTCTCTCTCTCTCTCTCTCTCTCTCTAGAACTACTGATTTGTCTCTCCAAATTGTGTTATAGCCATGAAGTCAAGACTTGTGGCTTGTGTTTTCTTGTGTGTTCTTGCTTGTTGTTCTCTCTCGGTCACTGGACGACCGGCCACTTTTCTTGAGGACTTCAGAATCACATGGGCCGATTCCCATATCAGGCAAATTGAAGGTGGGAGGGCCATTCAACTTGTGCTTGACCAAAATTCAGGTGACATACTTTTGTGGGTCCACTCTCTTTTTCCCTCTCCTTCCAAATATGTAGAAAAACAAATGAAAAAAATATATTTTTTTAATATTTTAGGATGTGGGTTTGCCTCCAAAAGGCAATACTTGTTTGGCCGTGTGAGCATGAAGATCAAGCTCGTACCAGGTGACTCTGCGGGAACAGTCACTGCTTTCTATGTAAGCAGTAGTACTTGACATAGTTAATCGCTTAGAACTTTTGATTTTTTTGAATATGTATTTATGGTATTTTTATGTTGGTCTTATTGGTTAAATGTTATTTTAATAAGTACTTTTGTTTATTTTGTGTTAATTAAAATTTGTGGTGGTATTAGATGAACTCGGACACTGACACGGTGCGTGACGAGCTCGATTTCGAGTTTTTGGGCAACCGGAGCGGCCAGCCGTACACCGTCCAGACCAACATTTATGCTCATGGGAAGGGTGACAGGGAACAAAGGATCAATCTTTGGTTTGATCCAGCCTTGGCGTTCCACACGTACACAATAATGTGGAACCATCACCATGTTGTGTACGTAATTAATTAACAACTTTATTTAATCCACGAGTCAAATACTAATTATTTATATTTTACATGCAAAAAGTAGCTATTTAAATGCGAGAAAAAGAAAGAGAAAACGCAAACAGATTCTCCTCAAAACTTGTTCATGTTTCCCCTAGGTTCTAGCTGAAAACCGTGGTTTTCCAAATAGATTTTTGATAATTATACCAATTAAACTGAAACTTGGAATCAAAATTTGACAATGTTTTAATTTTGTTTGAAAAAAAAGCATAACAAAATCAATTTAAATCAAAAGTTTTCATTTAAATTAGTGAAAGAAAGACCCACTTTTTGATTTTGTGTCTCCTTTTTTGCCCTACGTAAATATTGCTTTATGCCAATATTAAGGGTTGACAAATTCACCAATTAACTTTTCCACAAGAAAAAAGCAGGTGACACATCATTTTACTGATAGGACCAAAATGGAGATAAATCATAGAGCACCTCAGAATTTGCCCTTCACTTCTTACGTGGACATTTGTTTCTCACATTAATTGAAACCTTACAATCAACTTGACAAAGAAAAGTTGATCATGACAACGAATGGACGTTTTCCTTCTTTCTTCCTCTTCTTCTAGTCCTTCTTTAATATATTCTCAAAAAAAAAAAAAAAAAAAAAAAAACCCTCTTAAAGCTAACTCTATGGACCTTTTATTAATTCCGTTCTTTTATTGGTCACCATCCAGACTTGTCAAAATTCTTATGGATTATAAATTTATTTTCCGCCTTTTTCTTTACAAAAATTTGAGACCATTTAAAAAAAAAATTAAGAACTAGCAACAAAGATTAATTTAAGAGATATAGATTTCGAGTAGAAATGAGGTTATATAACATGTTAATTAATTTTACTTTGTTTTGGACAGCTTCTATGTGGACGAGGTGCCAATTAGGGTGTACAAAAACAACGTGGCAAAGGGAATCCCATACCCTCTTCAGCAGCCCATGGGGGTCTACTCCACACTGTGGGAAGCCGATGACTGGGCCACCAGAGGTGGATTGGAGAAGATCGACTGGAGCAAAGCCCCATTTCTAGCCTACTACAAGGACTTCGACATCGAAGGCTGCGCCGTCCCCGGCCCGGCAAACTGCGCAACCAACCCGGGCAACTGGTGGGAAGGCTCCGCCTACCAAGCCCTCAACGAGATCGAGAACAAGAGGTACAAGTGGGTACGGATGAACCACATGATCTACGACTACTGCACCGATAGGTCCCGGTACCCGGTGCCCCCACCGGAGTGCCTAGCCGGCTACTAGAGAAAATTGGAGCCACTTCATAAGCCTACCAACAAAATTTACTTACCAAAAAGTGGTATATACATACAATTAAACATGTCAATTGTCACATATCTTTTTTTAATGTCCGTATAATATGCCCATATTTGTATACTGTGCGAGTACACCATGCATGTCGTTTGTTAAGGGTATATTGGAAAGAATGTACATTTGGTTGGGTTTGAATTCTTATTATAAGGGAGAGGGGGGGTGGGAAAGCAAATGTCAATTATTTCTTTAAGCTTGTGGCTGTGGTGTTCCCTGTCTGTATCCATCTGATCCATCGCATTATTGCTGCCAATAAATGAAAAAAATTCCTGTTGTTATTGTGGAAAAAAAAGGGTTTGTGACTATGTGTATAATTTTGTACAGTGTTCTGTCCTTTGGCTCTTTTAGATTTCGCAAGGTTTCTTTTGTTGGTGCGATCTAAATGGAATAAGGTACGTTGTTTCATATGTTACACCAGTCAGAAGTACTGTAATTGCATTAAAAATAAAGTAAGACGTACCATAAGGAAGGAGAGAGAAACGACTAAATGGGCGCTCCCTTATATTTTTTGCTTACTGCATTTTGCCTTCAAATTATTGTATTATGCGTAACACATTAGCTCTTCTATGTTATAATATAAAATTAAAAATAACCATAGTATAAAATTTTATATTCTATAGTACTTAAATTAAAAGTTTTAGTTCAAACTAATATACGACATACTTTGGCACTGAAATATATGGATTGTTGCAATTAGGGTGGTTCAATTAGAATAAAGCATCAATAAATAATAGTATAAGATACTTATTATTCAACATAATAATTCGGAGAATGAAGTGTCATATTAACAAAATTTAGGTGTATTAGTGGTAATGACACCAATAATTTTTTTTTTAAAAAACATGGTATTAATTTTGAAGCAATTTGTTCAAGATTCTGCAGTCAATACTCTTGCCAATTTCAACTCATTTTTATTCCTATGAGGTTAATATCTCACTACATACAAAACTGTGTACTCCAGCCTAATCTATAATATACATTTTAGACTGGGCCTTGTTGTTTTATTAATAACAGGATTACTCAGGGGTTAAATAAGATTCTTCTTAACATAAAATATGTAGAACTAGAGGTGATTTCTTAAATTCAGCAGCACAGTTTTCAGCTGTTAGCTCTGAATTACTAGTGAACCTACGAAAGATGTTTTTTTTGGTTCAAATAAAATTTGCTTTTGTTTTTTCACACTTGCTTCGGATATCACGGAGGCTATAAATAGCTTCAAACAGGGCTCTTCAATCAGCGCAATAATGAGTACCAAATACCTGGGCCATGCATTCAGGGTCGAGGATGATCACTGTCGGTTGTTGTCGTGTGCACGTGTGACGCGGATCAATATACCTCAATACATTTACATTGCTCTTGTATCATGAGGAGTTAAAAATTATTAGTGCATGAAAAAGATGTCTCCGCCCTAGTTTTGAAGAGTAGAGTATTTAAAAATATAGTTAAAACTATATGGTAAAATTAAAATATTATAGAATATAAGAGTTTTATATTATAGTAAATTTATTTTTTATATTGTAACATATAAAAATTTTACACTGTAACAATTAAAATTAATAAATTCCAACTAAATTATCAAAGTGAAGCATATTGCTATTTATTCCCAAAAGAGATGGTCATCAAACATTGAAAAATGTGGATCTTATTTGCGGGTCTCACATGTGGACCGGATTATAGAGAGAGGAAAGAAATTGGAGGCTTATTTAAGAAATGAGAATATGTCTAGTAGAGAAAATTGGGAAGAGAAGAGGCTGTAAATTAATGAGGGTCACTTTTTTTTAATATTTATATCTTTAGAAAGAAAGGGAGGAAAATATTAAACAAAACAAAGTAAAAATGAAATAATTATTTTGAGTTTTTGACCAACCCTCATATTCTTATTTCTAACATTTCTATAGAACTTTGTGGGGTTAAAATATCACATAAAATAATAGCTCTGAGTCTAATGCGTACACTATTTATTAAATTGAGGTTTATTATTTTGTGAATGACAGGGTTTTAATCCGACGAGAATGAAAAGGATTTCTTTTATTTGTGTTATTTGTGCGTGAGTATAATTACATTTATATTTATATCCATTTTCTTTTCACTTTTTTTTTTCTTCAACAATATGGGAAAAAAAAAAAAAAGAAGCTTCCTCCTTCCTCTTTATTTTCATAACCCTGAGATTTGGCTTCCCCTTTCTATTTTCCGCCACTTTTACTAAACACAGCATTAGTGTTGTGATGAATGTTATTGTTCATATTTATATGGGTAGACTCAATATCACATTGCAAATCGTCAAATGGTCCCTCATCTTCAAGACAACTGTGGGAAGCAT
Organism: Artocarpus hirsutus; assembly: GCA_946598075.1. NCBI lineage: Eukaryota > Viridiplantae > Streptophyta > Magnoliopsida > Rosales > Moraceae > Artocarpus > Artocarpus hirsutus. The sequence continues at coordinate 44,384 of CAMOHE010044279.1, read as the reverse complement.
GGAAAAATCAAATATGTCCTTGTTTGGTGAATCTTTGCATGAAAGGCTGCAAATAGGAAAAACCAATCTAATCTGAACTAAGAAAAGTGACAAGAATTCCGAAAAGATAGCTTTTTGGTCACACAATGTTGAAAAGCCAAACACAAACAAGCACGCTTCTCACATTTTCTTCACCCATTTCCAGACAACCAATCAAAATTGGAAGGATTTTGAAAGATCAAAATGTCAGGGATGAGTTTCACTGAGGACCCCAGATCACAGCTGGACTGATAA
>CAMOHE010044279.1:0-39994 GCA_946598075.1 Artocarpus hirsutus | reverse complement strand
AAAAAAAAAAAAAAGAAGCTTCCTCCTTCCTCTTTATTTTCATAACCCTGAGATTTGGCTTCCCCTTTCTATTTTCCGCCACTTTTACTAAACACAGCATTAGTGTTGTGATGAATGTTATTGTTCATATTTATATGGGTAGACTCAATATCACATTGCAAATCGTCAAATGGTCCCTCATCTTCAAGACAACTGTGGGAAGCATGGAAAAATCAAATATGTCCTTGTTTGGTGAATCTTTGCATGAAAGGCTGCAAATAGGAAAAACCAATCTAATCTGAACTAAGAAAAGTGACAAGAATTCCGAAAAGATAGCTTTTTGGTCACACAATGTTGAAAAGCCAAACACAAACAAGCACGCTTCTCACATTTTCTTCACCCATTTCCAGACAACCAATCAAAATTGGAAGGATTTTGAAAGATCAAAATGTCAGGGATGAGTTTCACTGAGGACCCCAGATCACAGCTGGACTGATAAGAGGCAATTAAAAAACATGGACCCTCCCAGCTCTCTAGTTGTTTGACTCAAGCTACTAGATGAGAGGGAGGGACCATCCTTGGAGCTAAGAAAGTTAAGACCAGCATAAATTTACAGGGTGTTTAAGAAATGAGTTATAACTGAGAATTAGAACTGAAAATATTACAGTATGTGAGAGCTTCATACTATAGCATGTAAGAGTTTTATACTGTTTTAGTTGAAACTGAGTTTGTTAAGCACCTCAACGATAAATTTTATGAATTTTCGCCTTACCTATTGTCCTTTACGTTAACATGCCTCCAAAACTTTGAAAAAACGGTTGTTTTGCCCTTGAACGATAATTGGATTGTTTGGTTCACAAGTTTGAGTAAAAATTTAAATTTTTATAAGAAAAAATATTGTAACAAAGTGACTTAAATTGTGATTTAAGCCTACAAAACAAATAGGCCAAATATTTCTCTAAATTCACCCTTTAAACTTTGAAGCATGTTGCTTTTTGAATGGAATTATATTTGATTCAAGATTAGATGCAATACTCCGGAGATTAATATGAATGTCCTTTGCTCCAAATGAATTAGTTGGGTGTCAAACTCTCGTACATTATCCTTAGAATAGCTGCTCATAAGCAAGAGGAGAAAAGCTAGAGAATGGACCTAATTCAATTGGATTCGTTAAGAGTTTAAAGAAAATGATGAATTTATAAGATAAATATGTGAAAATAATGGATATTCTATCAAAAAAATTTAAAAGTTAGAATGTCAACATGGAAAAATATTATAGCTTAAGAAAGCACAATAAGTATGTTTCAAAGTTTAAGAGACATGTTAACATAAGTAACAGTTTCCAAGGAATTCATAAAATTTGTCCTAATTATTTTGGTTGGTTATTGACATATATATCTAATCTCTCTTCTCATATGGTTAGCTTAGCAGCACCAAGCTGCCAAAGTAATTGAGGGAAATAACTTAGCCGTCTCCACTGCAAAACGAAACCTGATAGCCTACTCAATGACGATCATTTGTAGAGTTTATTTATTAACTTGTTCTTTTGCTTTTGGTAATTGGATTATCTAGAGAGTAACTCCAAAGCAAAGATATATACAAGCAAAGATGTAGATGACTAGATCATTGGCAAAACAAAAAGTTGATGTGGCAAACCAATCTATGAGGAGGGTATTTGTCTTTAAGGTGTCAATCAACGGTTAAATATCTAGACGAGTCATTAGGAAGATGGATAAGGTGTAGTGCAAGAGGGCCACGTGTCAAAGTTAGGTATCTATTATAACATATCAGAGTTACAGGAAGCTGAAAGTGCCTTGTAATTGATTGAGAACTAACCTTACATTAGATATCATATCAGATTGACAATTCTGCGCGTCAAGGTCACACTGCAAAATAAAAAACTTCAAAAGGAAAAAAAAAAAAGAATAAAAACCCAAAAAAAAAACCTTCGATTCCATATGATTTGCCTGCAAAGGAAGGACCTTCAGGAGTCTTCGCATCTCCCGGTGCCTTCGTGATTTAGAGACATTGTTCAAAGTTATTTCTTGGAATGTTGATCTTCACAGCGATCGGCTCTGAGCAATACGGACAATTTCCGAACAGGACATTAAATGACCTGCAATGCAAGTATGCATAAATATTTCAAACGTGCAACCAGTAAGGGAATTCTCAGTTAGCAATTGTAGAATATGAGATGACATTAGTAACAGATGTGACATAGATCATTGAGAATGTCAAAATGCTCAGAGAATCTCTCTGCAAATAAAATGTTCTAGGGATATCTACAGTTTTAACTTAAAACCAAATCACTAGTTCAAACCGCGGCATACAAAAAAAGGAAAAAAAAAATCTGCGGATCCATTTGTTTGGTGTGTTTTTAGCAATGCAAAAGTTTTGAGCATAACAAAATATAGGAGAAAATATTTTAATCTAAATGGGTATTCAGAGACATGTATCAATTTAAATGGACTAGTCATATTTAGCTATTTTTGTCAACTAGACATAAAGTTGTGAGGCCCAGTTTATGGCATCCACCCACCCCTCTGAATAAAATATAAAAATAAAAAAATGCCACGCAAGCCCCAGAAAAGGAAAGACTTCCCATGTTCTTGAACTTGAACTGAAAAAATCTGGCTTATGATTTTGTTACCCATAATGCAAACTTAAAATTCAACAGATCAAGTCAAAATCGATAAAAACAACGAAATGGGAATTCAGAAAGAAACTGAACGTACTGCCTTGTTGTGGTGCTTGAGTGCAACCAGTCACCGAGACAAACGCTATGGAAAGCTCTGTTGCAGTTGGTATTCTCACACGTGTAGTCGGTTCCACTCCCGCTCTTATCTCCCAGCTCCTCGTCTACATTACCACTTAGAAAGTCAACATAACATATGACTGTAAATACCTATTTTTTATTTTTGTAACATTGCCAAGTGTAAGGCTTTGAGCGTAACAAATTCCACATTCAACTTGCTGGCCGTTCTTCTGGACTTCTGGCCTGTCCTTTTCCGGTGTGATCAATCAGAATCTATTTAGTTTACCTAATTTTTCCTTTCTGCTTGACGTCGAAGTACGTCTTATAAATGTGCAGATAAATACATGCGTAATACTTGCTATGATAATATTTTTCAGACAAAACAGAATAGATGTGCAGGACATTGGCGGGAAACAATGTTCAAGCAAAGGAACTAGTATTTATTCTCATAGCAAGTGTAAAGATTTTGCCAATCTTATTCAGACAACTTGGATTGAATCAAATAGGTCACAGTATTATAAAATATTTGGCCAATTTATTCCACAATGTGGCAACCTCAACGTAAGGATATGGCCAAGCAGCTTTTCACCCAAAAAAGCAGGAGCTCTATGGTTTTTAATTATCATAAATACGGCTTTTCGGCACTAAATGTATTATAAAATTCATATCTGACTAAATTTTGCATCAATAAGCTTCAGATGCTCAAGTCAAAAGCAAAGATTTAAATTCAAGGAAAGGTGCATGACCGTAGCACCATCTGCTATTTCTTTGCCAATTCTTTCTCATCATGTCCACCAGTTCACCCGAACCTACAAAACGAATCCTAGACCAACTTAAAATATTCAAACCATACAATGCCAACGGAAAAGGCCAGAAGGAATGGCACAAGCATACTAATTTGCAATTAAATCTCACTCTGGAAAAGATCTAGGATCAATGGCAACAATAGATAGGACGACGAAGCAATCATTCCCTGGGAAGAAAAAAGTTTCAAGAACGATGAGTATCAAGAAAACATAGGCGAGAAACAAAATATTAATACTTGACTAGAAACAAAGGAGTCACCTATTTTAATACAGCGAGATGACAAGGACAACGCTTTACTATCAACACAAGGTGTTTCGTCGATATCTTCCAACGTAGACCAAAATTCCTGAAGCTTATTCAGATGCTGAAGGACAAATACAAGTTCTTAAAAGGTTGAAATAAATAACAAAACCCATGGTCAGAACAATAACAACCTCTAGCAATTGACCAGAAAGAAAACAAGGAGAAAGCTAGTGAAAACTTTTTTGAAAAGCACATAGAATAAATACCTCCTGAAATTGCTGCACCACGTTTTTCAATCTTGAGTGTAACCATTTTAAATCATAAATGTAAGGCACCACTTAAAAAACAAATTTTATTCAAAGTTGGGCCATAAAGAGAGAATTTTATTAGTTTAATAACAATGAACAAGATTAAAGAAGATATACTGCTGAAATTGAAGGAGGAGTTTGGGGTAGGCTTTTATCTAATTGGATCTGCAAATGATGAACTTTGTCCTTCTTATCCCTGGTAACATAATCCATAGATATAAGACAGAACAAGCATGTGGTAAATAAGAAATCAGCAGCTAAAAGAAAATTGAAGGGGGCCAAAGGATACTAGTGGTAATCAAGGAATTAACTTTTAGAAACAATCAGACACGTTAACAACCTCAAATTTGAAAGAAAATAAAGTTAAAAATAAAAATAATAATACTAATAATAAGACACGAAACATGAGATATTCAGAGGAAAACTAAATGACAGTGTTACAAAAATTGATTGCCAGAAAGCTGATAGATAGAACTTTAAGGTACAAGTCATACCCTTGAAATAGTTCCAATCTTTTAATGGATTTGACCCAATCATGCTCGGAGACATTGTTACGGCAATATCTTAAATATTTTTTAAAGCAAAAAAATAACATGGTTTCTTTTCCCACAGGGTGTATATGAGGGAAAGAAGCAAAGATTCATCGATCCATGCAGAAAGTATTCTAGGTGAATGAAGAATACGAGCAAGAATATCTTACAAGACGCGAAGGCTACGAAGTGTTAGATCTCTGCTCAACCTCACCAGATTCGCCCATCCAATCTCTTCTATCTGCACATGCATGATCGAGTGAGGATCTTCCTCAGCAAACTTATACTAGCAACCATGACACTCAAGTCCCTCATGATTGATTAAAGAAAAAATTGAAAAAGTTCCTAATGAATCGTAATGAAGTGATCTGCGCTCCTGATATCATCGGTATTGGGAAGCTCACATCATAGTTAGCAGCGTTTGTAACAACATATTGGGAGAATACCATGGCAAATGCTATTTGTTGTACACTTTTATTGTATCAGAGAATCCGAATAAAGGTCATTGAGAATCTCATTGACATAGAAAAGTGTCTAACAATCTTGAACAAATAAACAATAAGACATAATAATCACAAACCATTTTCAACTTCTATATTTCATGTTTTCTTTGTAACAAGTTCAAACACACGCCTTCAATTGAGAAACTCAAAACCGTAAACAAATTTTCATTTGTGAATAACGTATGTAAGGAACTAAAAGAAACTGAGAAACTTAAAATCGCAAACAAATTTTCATTTGAGAATGATGAAACGTAATCAATTCAAACAAACATATATTCTTTAGCTTTCTTAAAAATAAAAATAAAAAAATCCCCAGTAAAACTTAAAGGATCAACACAACAATCACCAATCAACCTCTGGGTAAACTAAGCGATGAAATCTAGTGGATTTGCCCAGATTTTTGCTTCTAATCTGCTTACTGCATTCCTGTACATCAACATTGAACATTTACACGCACATGAGAACCTGTGCACACATGGGAATGCATTTTTGTAAAAGTGACAGTGTGCATGGCATGATTGCACTTGTTCCATAAACGTCGCCGTATTTCAATTATACAATTACGGTCAACTACTCTATAGGTATGGTAACACATCCTAGAATTCCCCAACAATTATACATACCCTTAAAACAAGTAACCATAACTGTATGTAAAATTCTCTTTATCCATATATGGACATCTCCAACCCATAATACCAAATTGGTGTAACTTTTACACAAAAATAGTATAACTGTCACATCAAACAGTGACTTATCTCCAACCCATTACATCATTTTTAATACTAAAAAAGAATATTCTTGGTATATTCTACTTTTTACTATCACCAAAAATTACCGTACATGGAGAAACTGTATTGCATGCGCTTTGCATGAAGTAAAGAATATCTTTTTTTTAAAAAAATAAAATAAAAATTAAAAGCAAATGAATATCACTTTTCTCTTCTCCAAAAGAAAAAAATTCCAAAAGAAAAAAATTTTACTCCATGGAAGTGGTTGATAAAGATTTGCTCCACTTAATTTGCTAATTTATATGAACGTAAGAACTCTAATTTGAAAATCTTAAGTCGTTAAAATCTGCCCAAAATTTAGAACAAAGAAATCTTTTTCTGTTAATCCCTGTCCCTCACGTTGAATACCTCGTAGCAAATAAGATGAAGCAATAAAGAAACTAAAAAAAAAAAAGAGAGCCAAATGGTGTCGATGAATAGTACCACACCAGATTTCATGTGCTACTGTTCAACTCCTATTTTTACATTATTTTTAGGGAGGATTTGACCTCAGATTGGAGAAAAATCCAACAGCAAAGTGACAATATCTCCCTTAAAATAGGGCTAGTTGGAGATGGTCCATTTGCAAAGCAAAATAAATAAAAATATAAAAATATAAATAAAAAACTAACACAAAACGTGTTACAGGCTGTCGTGACAAATTTGAAATTTTGTTACTCATGAGACTACGTTACACTCCCATTTAGTCCAAAACCACATTCCCAAATTCCCTGTCTTTGGTTAAACATAACATATTTCAATTTAATTCAAACCAGTGGAAACATAGATTAGCATTAAACTAGAGATTTCTTTTGCTTCAATAGTGACTTACGATTTCATTCCAAAGCTTCTATACCACCATGGCAGAAACTATAACATACCCAGCAGCCAAAAGCGAGTTTAAAGTTATTTCCCTTACCCATCTTGGATTTTTATCAAACAACTGGTGGACGTGTCCTAGTTCTCTATTCTATATTTGTGCAAATAACCATCGACTGTTCGCCAAAAACAAAAAAGAAAGGGAATTATAGCAAGAAAATATACAGCGGAGGACATAGAAGGAGAAATACCATATAAATTAGCAAAGAACCTGGATCAGAAGGCGTCTCTCTTGTCGTTGATGTTCTCCCTGTCGGGTGTCGTCCAGAGAGATGGGACTTGGTGAGATGGAGCTTACAAGTGCTTTTTCGATGATTCTAAAATTTGAATAAAAAAGTTTTTAGGACTGAAAATATGTAATGCATTTTTACGTTACTGAGAGGTCTCGTTGCAAAACTTTTAACATGTTATCCCTTTAAAACGGTGAAATAATTAATTAGGCCTATTAATAAGGTCAAAATATATATCCTCTCTTAAAAACTTTCTTCATTAGTATTTAATTATTCTTACATATTTATTTAATAAATTGCTAATTGTATTATTATATTAGTCTAGGTACGTGGGGTGTACGCATTTAAGCTATAATTTAAGTTGTTATACCATAGATTACAAATAAAAAAATGATGAGAAAACATAACACATGCCATATTTTCGAAACAAATAGTAAATTATAGCAACAGGTTTTCAAAAACAATATAATAGATAGTGATGTATCGAATTACCAAGAACACCCTTATCTTCTTCGAGAGCTTTCTATTCTTTGTGTTTGTCATGTTCTCTCTCTTCTTTATCTACGAGTCCTAACTTCTTTCATACCTCATCACTGTGATGCACATTTTGAAGGGTGAAGTTCAACTAAAGGATATCATTCATGGTGGCGATAGTCTGAAAGCTTCTTTTCTTTGATCTTGACAAATATAGATGCCGCTCCCGGCAGAGGAGAGATTCAAGGAGAGAGAGATAGACAGTCGTCGTCTAAGATCGTCTCCTCTGTCATTCGTGTCCTGAGCTGTCTAATATCGACGTCCCCCTACGTCTATCTCTCGCTCAAGTGAAATACAGCGCCATCACGAGAGAAGATGCAATTGTAAACCTGTGAAGGAGCTTCGTCAATCAGAGTGGCTGGGTGTAATGACCCACATTTTCGTGCCATTAGTTTAATTTGCTTAAAACTTAATTTCTTGACTTTAATCTTATTAAGTAAGAAAATTATTAAGTAAGTTTCTTTTTCCTTACCAAACTAACTTTGTAATCATTAAAACATTTCTTAAAACTGTTAAGTAAGCATTTACTTTCTTAAAAACTAAGAACATTATTTCAAAACAGCAGAAAACTTCTTTTAATACAACGGAAAACTTATTGTAGTGATATCTATACCCCAACTATTGTATCTTTCTCATGGCTACACCAAGCTCACCAATCAATCTTACTAGTCTCTTGTAGTACTATCTATAATATGAAGGAACTTATAGTAAGCTTTTGCTTAATAAATTTCAAACTTCACCTATGACATGAAAAAATGATTTCTAAAGGCCAACGTCCTTAATGTGAGATGTACAAGTTATGTTAAAGTTATGATCTCGTTGTTTGATAGTCAAAACTCTTCCACAAAAGAAACACCATGATATATTAAAATTATAATCACATGATAAATGATGTTGAAATGAATACTTAAGCCCACAGGATAAGACAAGAATGATGAGAAAAGTACATAAATGAGCTTAATTGGAATTATGTATTGAGATATTGCTTGTATTCTTTTTTAAAAAATGTTTAATGAAAAACGTTTTGTGAAAACATTTTATAAAAAATGTTATACGAAAAAGGTTTTAAGAGAAAATTTTTATGATGATTGTTTTCTGAATATGTTTGACCATCAAACACCGAGGTCGTAACATAACTTAACATATACTCTGTTTGGGTCAGGAGGCTAATACAACACTTTGTTATCTTAACTTAAAGATTAGGTTACTGATCTTGTAATTTTAGTGTATATTTATATGACATAATTTAATGTTTAAAACAATAATTATAACATATGCAAACATATTGCAAATCATGACTTGGTTTTTAAAATACTACGCATAACAAATGCAAACATATTTCAAGCATACATAAAGCATTTGAAAATCATTTTTATATTATAGGTGAGATTTGAAACTTACTTATTTATTGCTTTAACATTCTTACTTTATCCTTTTTCCTTCTATTAATCGGCTTTTGTGTTATATTCAAACAACACTTGACTATTAGCTAACTATCCAAGATTAAAGTATCGGTTTACTTTATTGCTTAAGTTGTTCGTTCCATAGCCAAATTCCACGTCTTACTTGATGGTTTTGTTACTTAAAATGATATGGAATATTTTCGGTCCAAGGGCGTTTAGCTAAATCAAAGCCCTTGGGCTTTGTTTTAATCATTTTATAAAAAAAATAACTTTTTACTCTCAATGAGTTTTTCGTAAGTCGTAACTTGAACATTACACGTCTAAACTTTTGGTCTTACTTTACTATATATCTTGACCCAAACGTGTTACGGAAAAATTTCTACTAAAGAGTGTTTTTTAAAATATGACGTTTCTAGATCTGTTTAAATCATTTTCATGAAAAAAGTTTTATGTTTTGACACAAAAGACGTGAAAAACATTTTAAAAAAACATCTTAAAAAACATTTCGAAATAGGCGTATTCACATTTCATCATCTCAAATTCATGGACTAGCTGCTCTAATTGATGCCCAATGCTGTTATTACCCTCCTTACAAATTTCATTGTAAAATTCGCCATCTACAAATTAAATACCAGATTGCAGAATTTTGCAGGATTGTGGTGGGCGGTGTTTGGTAAAATATTCCCTCTGCTCTTAGAGATCTCTGCTTGACAAGTGAATGTGACATCTTGAGGGAACAAGCACGCAACTCCAACAACCAACTTGACAAGGCACAGAAGTCTTGAAAGGAAGAAACCAAATAACAAGCTTCTTCTCTTTAACCAACAAGCGATAGCCTCCATAGTTGTATATACTATAATAAATTATCAACAACTATTTTGCACGTTAAACCGAGAAAGATTCTTTGATGACTTAATTTATCACATGCACACAAGCTAGCAAGTGATGCATAATAGCAAATATCAATAAACGTATCCATCTAATTTTAAATACGTTAAGAAATTCTATTAATTATTGGCCTGAAAAATGTGCGAGAGAACATCACCGAAAGTACTGGCTCGAATCCAAACTGAAAGGGGTTTTTTTTTTTTTTGGTCTTTTTTTGAAAGGATCCAAACTGGAAGTTGAATAGCAACGAACGTTACACAGTAAAAATACAATGGTACTGACATTTAAAATTTACAAGAATGTGTTGAAATCTAATACAAGCTTTATATGGATGTAAAGTTGTTTTATTAGTATTTGATTAAAAAAAAAAGTTATTTTATAAGTAGGCGCAAACCATATCCAGCATACAGGAACTTGAATTGACTGCCGAATGGAACAAATGTGCCTAAATAATTAACAAGTATTAATAAAATTTATTGAGCAAAAAGTATTAATCTCGTTAGAACGGTACAATAAACTTGCAGGCATTCAAAAAATAATAAGAAGAAGAAATAAAAATAAAGCTAAACTTGTAGGTGTCATTCAAACCACAAAACTAGATCTAACTTTTCTTTCTGATGTAATTACATAAATTGTATACTTTGAGCACCTTGAATCTAAAACTGTCTACTTTTATAGAATATTATGCATACATCTATTTTTTTTTAAAAAAAAAAATATAGGATCTGAGTTACCAATCATACCCTTTTCATTTATTTTAGGCAAGTTCCTTTTATTTTGGTCACAATATATATTTTTCAATATCAAAATATTCTTTGCAGTTGATTAACCTTTTCTTTGACAATTACTTTTGTAATAAACTAATTTTGATATAGATATGGTCACAGTACAAATTAATTGGTTTGTTATGAAGCCGTGTTACTTTTTTATTTTTATTTTATTATGTTTTATGGTAATTGGCTTGCATTAGATTGATATGTCGATTCCAATATATTCTTCTCCATTTCATTTTTGATTTATTGTCTTATGTTGAATTATTGACTTTTTCCAATACATAAAACTTTTGAAAATACATGTAAGTGCTTCTTCAAAATGAAAACTTAAGCACAAATTATGTTCTTTTTCATTTAAATCGCATGAAAATATTCATTGGAATACACAAAAGTTATTGGAGGAACAATAGGACATATATTTCAATTAAAAAATAGAAAAGTTTTATGGTTTGTGGTTTTTTGTATTTTTCCGTACTGTGATTGGTCTTGTAGGTGGTCTCTCTCTCTCTCTCTATCTCTCTCTCCCTCCAAATCATATACGGGTAATTCCAATTTCTAATTATTGTTATATGTTTGTTATAATAATGAAGCTGTTAACATCATAAGTAATTTTTTCAGTCTATTCCTTTTTTTAAGATAATTTATTGATTTTTATAATGATATTATCTTTGAATAATGGACGCCTAATAATATTGTTCTACATGTACACATAAATCTTTATCATAATTTACGTATTCATTTTGTTAATAAAAGAGATTTAACACTTTGTAAACTTACACAAAATACTGGAGGTTAATTATGGTATTAGAAAGTCTTTCTAATCAAGTCAGTATCGTTATCAAAAAAGAAGAATACGGTTGTTTTTCAACCTTTGGATCTTTGTGATTTTGAAGAAATCATTACCATAATGAAAATGAAGATACTAGACGTTCAACATTCATATTAAACATAATAACAATAATAATAATAATTAAAAAGAACTTAACGGAAAAAAACAAATCATTAACAAAAATCCCAAGTATTACCAGCCTAAGTGGAGCTTCATTTACCAAAGTCAAATGTTATTTGATCAGTAAAGGAAGAAAAGAGCAAGAATAAGTAATGTTTTACTGCAAGTCTAAAATAGTGTTATCAACCTATGAATATTGTTTCCTTTTCGTGTCTTTCTTTCTTTCTCTTTTTTTTTTTTTTTTTTTTTTTTTTGAAAAGGGGGAACAATAAAAGTAAATCATTGACTTTCCGTTTTATTTCACTATTATTTTTTTTTTTTTGGTATTCTGATAGTTAAGTGCTATTTCCTTCTTTGAATTTTCTTTATTAGGTTAATTATTTCATCATACAAGGATCGATAAAAATGTTCTTACACATTTCATTACGGACAGTTTTGTAAATAAACAAAATTGTAGACATATTTGGATTCAAGGTCTAATAATTAGACATCCTTGTAAATGACCTGGTCTTTTTCCTTTCTTTTTCTTTTCCTTTTGTTGAAAAGGAAAATTATAAATGATCACCACCTAAATTAACTTTAAGAATGATCACCACTTAAGTTTTTAGAAAATTATAAATGATTCCCGTTTCCACATATTCTTTGGTACACACCCTTAATTTGCCGTTTGGGTCTTTTTTTTAGCCCTAATAAAAAAGTAGACTTTAAAAAAAGAACTAATCTCGATTATTTGCTTTTATGACGGCCAGATTTTTTCTATAATTATGCCGAAGTAAATGACTGATTTTCGGTTGTTTTTAGATAACTGGCCAAAGTTTTTATTAAGCAAATGGTCAAACTTCTTGATTATTAGAGACATGACCCCTTTTTTGTCATAGTCACACTAATAAATCATTGATTAACATCATTAATCACTGATTAATTTTTTTATATTGATTTACTTATGACTTATTATTAATTTGTTAATCATTTATAAACCACTAAGTTAACTAGTGATAAACTACAAACTTAAATTAGTGATAACTAAAAATCAATACATCACTAATTAACATCAATACATTGATTAACATCAATGCATCATTGATTAACATCAGTACATTATTGATTAACCATTTAAAAAAAAAAGACTATTTCCTTAATTTAAAAACACTTCAACCATTCATTTAAAAAGCTCAAAAACAATCATTTACCCCAAATCCCATTATTCTATTATAGTAGTTATTATTTACAGAAGTCAATGTGAATTTTACACCTATTTCCGCTAACTTGTTACCTTTTTCTTTTTTATGTTGGCAATATCAGATCTATAGTATCACATACATGATTTAATGTTCATTTAGTTGAAAGCAAAATCTATAATAGTTATACCATATTCTAATTAGCTTTAAGATGATGTAGGTTCATATTTATTCTGTTCTATTTTATAAACAACCTAATTAAGAATGATGAATAACTACAGGGTACCGATGGTACTGAACACCACATACTGCTAATATAGGGTGATCTTTATTATAATGTTTTATAATTAAGACGAATAAGATTACCAACAATATATTACATTGCTTGTGAATTCAAGAAAACCTTGGCTCTACTACGTCCGCCCACTCACTAACACACACACACACACGAGCGAAGAGAGACTTAGATCAGGAAGACTTGTTGCAGGTTGGAGTATAGTTCAAGATAATTGGACATACTTGATCATCCAAAATTTACTTGACTAATAGGTAAAAGATCTATCCATGAATTATTGCATCTAGCGAGATCGTGGGTATTAAAAAACTTTTAAAACTATAATCTATTTCCAAAATCTTATCGAACAAAATATACAAATCAATTGTACCATTAGATTTTGCTTTTAATTATAACCATTTTATTTGTATCTTTTGTTTAATCTTTTTCCTCAAATAGACTATAAATATATTTTAAAAAGTAAAACAAGATTGAAAAAAAAGAGAAGTACAGTTTGCACTGTTATAGTTTACTTTAGTTAAAAATTATTTCAGTCAAACTTATACCTCCTCTACAAAAATAGATAAATAAATTAAAAAATAAATTAAAATAAAAAAATCAAACCATCTCTTTAAAAAAAAAAAAGCTCCGGCCTGCATCGAAGCAACCTCAGTATTTCCTCTTACGAACCCACATGATTTGCAGCCTTCAAAAACTGTGACAAAAGTTCATAATTTTGTCTGGTAACACTAGAACTGACAAACATGCAAAAAAATATATGGCAGCTTATGTAATTCCAGTACTAACAGCTAGATCAACTTTGGACAGTAAACTCCCATGCATGCATTCACCAGTGGCAAATCCATGTGGTTAAGTGGTCAAGCATTAAAGGTTAGGACATAGTATTTGTGTGATGGCTTTATCATTATACCGATCCTCCAAAATATATAGCATTTCTTAATGTGAGCTTGTTACAAGATTATTGGTACAAATACATATAATATAGAGCACGCACACCGAACCAAGAGACAACTCATGCACAAACATGTCAGAAGCAACATAGAAGGAATCAATTATTTATGTACCACTTCTCTGAATGTATACATGTTGAATATTCATGTTACAAAGAGCAAACATACAACTGAAAAAGAACAATTGAAATCTGTGATTACTTAAACCTAAAGGGAGCTTAGACTACTTCTCTCTCTCTCTCTCTCTCTCTCTCTCTCTCTCTACCTGTTGTGAAGAGGATTAGCTCCCGTCGGAATACCTCTCTTGTCTTCGGCCGTGCTGACATTACATGAAGTACTACTAGTGCAAGAAGAACCAGTAAACTTTGTCATGAAATCAGAAATCCCACGAGCAACTGCAAGAGAAGCTGGGTTTGCCCAAATCAACAGAACTAACAGAACAACTAACTGCGCAGCCATTAATATACCCGCCGACCGGATCATAATGGGCCTGCGGCCTTCACTTGTTTTGCCCGGAAAGCCGATCAGAAATACAAACTAAGTTCACAAAGTGATCATAAGGAAACTAGGATTTGAAAATGATAATTGGAAGCGAAGGATAATGGAAGTGTTAACTTTGCTAGGTGAGGGGTAAACGCTGAATGGGAAACTGACCACTTAATATACGCCTATGCAAGTGTGTATATTCTCAAGCTTGAGGTGGTTCATGTGCATGCCTCATGAGCACCAAAGGTATCATCAATCTCGAGGCCACAAGGGATATTTCTTATCTTTGAAGTTGGGAGTGCCTTCTTATATAGATAAAATATACCTCCTTAATCAAGCATGCAAGACCCTTCAAAATTTTCCCTGCGCTCTAGACCTACGAACTTTTTTTCCCCTGTTAATTTTAAGTTGTTTTGTTGTTATAAATTATGCGGGCTACAAAGGCTTTGATGGGTATTTGCTGTCCCCACAAACAGTTCTTTTCCTGGTGGCTTTTAACCACGGTCAAAGCATTTGGCGACGGTTAGAAAAATGTTGTAAAGTACACCTGGAACTGCGCAAGGACAGTTTCTCAGTGGTACATTCGATGACTGTTTTCTGGAAAAAAAATTGAAAATACAATATTTCACAACAGAGAAGAAACCAACGTCCATGAAGTGTACAAATAATAAAAATTGGTTGTTTTATGGGTTTTTTTGGGTGTAGTTTGTCCTTGTGTGTTATTATTATTTTCTTTTTCTCTTTTTTTTTTTTAAAGAAAAGGAGATTTCATTCAACCAATAAATATCACAAACCATGTGATTGGCCATATCGTACAGGGCATAACCGTCGTGGAAAAATTTTACGATGGTTAAAAAATCGTCGTGAAAACTTCAATCGTGGCATGACATGGAGTTTTCACTACGGTTTTTTATCGTCGTATAATACAAAAACCGTCGTGGAAGGCTCCGAGGTTTGAAAATTTTAGTTTCCCGCCCAAATTTAACATTCGTAAAAGATTAAATTTTGACGGGCTATTAAAAATTTCAAATATACAAAACCTTCTACGACGGTTTTTATAAAAACCGTCTTGAAAGGTTAAATTGGACGAGATATTAAAAATTTCAAATATCCAAACCTTCCACGACGGTTTTTATAAAAACCGTCATGAAAGATTAAAATTTTATTCATGCCGAACTTAAAGGTTAAATTTAAAAATTTTAAACATGCATACCTTTCACGACGGTTTTTATAAAAACTGTCGTGGTAGCTCCCGCCAATACCACGACAGTTTTCGTCTTCGCGGGCATAACTCGTCGCGTTTTTTTTTCTTATCACGACGTTTTTTGAGAAACGGTCATTAAATAAAGGTCATATAATCTCAAATTTATTGTAGTGCCCAAAAATAAGAGAATTAATCTATGTAGATAATTGTCATCAATTTATAATAAATAGTATGAATTTTAATATTTTATATATTAATGTAGGACTGAGATAGAAGAGAGAATAGAAAGAATTTACAACGAACAATAGAATCAAGATAGAGAATAATAGAATCCGGAATAGAATTGGAACGAGAAGAGACAAAATAAAAGAATAACAAGAATATAAAAGGAGAAAACTGAAAACTCAATATTGATTAATCATCAAAGTCTAGATAAGAATTACAAACACTAATGTATTTATAGAGATTTTAAAGATAAACTTAACTAATTTATAGCAAATTTAATTTAGAACTAAATATTAAAGATAAAATAAATCCTAATATAGAATATTATAGAATTTAAATTATGGAATATTTTTATATCTTGTATTTTAGGTTTCTTCAAACGCTATACCTTTAACTTATGATTTCATCTAATATAATACCTACAAGATTAGATTTAATATATACATACATACATATATATATATATATCTTTTCTCAATTAATCGTCAATTTTGACCTAAGAAATTTTCCAAAGTACCATCAAATTGAAAATAATAAAACTTTAATAACTTAAAAAGAAATGTGCATCATACCCTCAAAATAGGCATTTTGTATGTTTTTGTTTTTGTTTTCTTTTTATTTTTTGAAAGATTTAATACTTCTTTTCTTTTACTTAAAGATAATTTAGCCGTTTTAAAGATAAAAATTGATTGTTGGCTGATAAGTTATAGATTGTGTATTAAATATAATATAAAGGTATGAAATAAAAAAAGCAAAAATATAATTTTTAAATAAACCTAAAATAGAGGGTATAAAAGGTAAATATTTTTAAACTTTGCTCTGCATCATTCTTCTCAAGTTGAAAAAACTCTACTCCAATGAGTTTTAAGTTGGAAAGAATCGTAAAGCAACAATCTAGACCGTTAAAAACTACCAAATATTTGATGATGAATGTAGCCACACGAACGTGATATGAGACTGTAGAAACATCATCATTGTGGAGAACAGAGAGAGAAAATTCGAGCCTTCAGATCATCACGGTTAGGAAACAATTTTGTCTTTTAAGCTTCTTGACAGCTTGGGCTTCTTGACAGGTTGGCTAGGAGCTGAGGCAGTGTGATGATGGGGGCATGGAAAGGGATACCGCTTCGCTAGAAACATTTCTGCCCTATGATTTAGTGTAAAGTCATTATGTAATATTTAGTTATTATTGGTACAATATGTGTGCTAAGACACACATTGAAACTAGTAGAAACTATCATAGTACTACATGTTTTGAAGCTTAAGATTTCTTAAATGCTATGGTTATTAATAATTGTAGCTTAAGATTTCTTAAATGCTGTGGTTATTAAAATTGGTACAATTATGTATACTAAGACACAACTTGAAACTAGTATTACTATATGCTTTTGGAACTTAAGTTTTTTAACATGTACTGGTTAAGTATTTAGATTAAGTAAAACCTTTTTATCATAGAAGTTTTGTTTTCAAACTTGATTTATATAGTTGACTTGTGTTAAAGAGTAGATAAGTAAGTTTATTCTTATTACAAAAAACAATAATAAAAAATATTACTTAAAAAATTGAGATTAGGGTGTTTGATAAATGTGATCAAACTCATGAGTTTGAACTCAAGCTGTAGTATGTGAGATCTTTACATTGTTGTATTCTTTTGCTTTACGCCGCAACATGTAAGATTAGCTTTATACTGTTTACAGTTTAAATTATGAGTTATTTGACTGACACAAGACTATAGAAAGACAAAGCTTTTACATCGAACAAGCAAGATACGTAAAGGTTGAAAAGTCAAGTCACTACATCACGCAATTAATCTATAAAAGAAGAATAGTGAGGAAGATATAAAGATATCATCCAAAGATTTTTTCAAGATACGTCAAATAATTGATGATTATTTTATAAAGCAACATCGGAAAGATTTTGATGGTTTAAGAAAATTTTTTAAAATCCATTCTGTTATCTTTTATGAGTTTTCTAGAAAATGATTTTCAAAAACCAATACTCATTGTTATTTTCCAGACTAACAATGATGACTTGTGTATAATTTATCTCATAATAAAACTTGTATATTCTATATGATTAAACCGCTAGTCTGATAATTTTTTGTTCAAGTGTAATATTTGAATGGTGCGTGATGTTTAAAAATGGCACTTCAGTATTAAGAAATTTGGCTATATATTTTTTTTCCCCAAACCACCTCTTCTTTAGCACGTGTGAGAAACTAGAGTACATTTTCATTATCCATGCAAAGTAACAAAATCGTCTTGCATAAAATTTCAACAAATTCTCTTTTGCTACTATATAGTAAATGAAGTTGAATATATGAGACATGGATGTAAGGTGATAAGATTCCAAAATTAGATTGTACAGACCTTGAATGCATGTAAACCAAAAAAAAAAAAGGTATAAAGGAGGATGATAAACTATTTTAAGGGATTCAACCTCTTTACATGGATATGAAGAAGGCACCCCTATCCACATCACATACTTGCGAGCACGAAATAAATCAATAAATTGATAGATTCTAAAGAAGTACCAAATTAAACCTTACTAAGTATATGGTCATTATTGATTAAAGTGGTAAGCAAGGGTCATTCTAGCATATGATTGATTCTAATTAATTAGTTATAGACTTTAAAACTTAAGACTCACTAAAACTAGTTATAATTGGGGGTTTATTAACTAAATTATTAAATTAAGGAAAATACAAATAAAATAAAACAATGACAATAAAATAGGTTAAAGGATCATTGTCGACCTCTAAACATTAAGTATAAAACTGATCACGGAAATTATTTCCAATTCTCTATTGAAACTATCAACCATGAATAACAATAAGCTATGCTATCCTAATTTTTCCTTATTGTATCATTTACTAAAACAAACTTTTTATTACATCTCTTTCTATTAAATAACCTAGAATAACTCTCTAGATTTAACTTAACGAAAGCATTAAGATAAGAAAAATAGGTTGATAATAGGTTGGTCGAAGCAACAAACACACAAGCTTGGTTTATTTAACTTAGGTTATGTTCTACATGCAATTGTATAAAAGCATCCAGAAATTATTGATCACAAGTTGCTACTTATTATTAGAAAAACAAGAAAATTATAGATCAAGAATTCCAATCTAACAGTAGGTAATTCGTAAGTCTTATTTAGTTGCACATACAAACAAAACAGAAAAATAATAATAAGCAATAACTAGGGAAGAACATAAACAATCTCAATTGGAAAATTAGAAATACTCTTGATAAACAAACACGTAGCCATGTCTAAAGTTTTGAAATTACCCTCAACCAAAAGCAAACCTAAACTAACAATATAGAAAAAGAAAAGGAAGAAGGAAAAAGAAGGATGGTAATGGTGTTGAAGCGTCTTTTAAGTGGATGATATAACTTCAGCCACCACCTAAGCTTATATATATCTCATCTTTCCTCTCCTAAACTAAGAAAACCGACAAAAAAAGGTCCCTTCTTGCGCTCTAAGATGATGTATTTATAGGTTTGCAAAGTGAGAATGAAAATGGGAAAGTTTGGAGGCTTGTGGTCTAAAAATCAAGTAAGAATTTGTCAACATTCGCTGGAGCTTCAAAAATATGGTGTTAGGGCATGTTTGCCTTTGCTGCATGGATTTTCCTCTGCCTGGAGCGTCCATAAAGTAGTATTGGGGCACTAACTCTCTCGTTTTCATACTATTTTAGCTCTGTTGCAAGCCGCAGCGCCCGACTTTAATTAGAAAGTCCCAATACACTTCAAAAATGCTTCTAAATTTTTGTTTTTCACCCTCTATTTATTCCATTGTCTCAAAATACATACAAACAAAAAAACAAATAAAATCAAGAAACTAACAAGAAAAAATAAGGAAGCATGATAGAAAAATATATAAAACTAAGCACTTATCATAAACATAGAGAGAGTAATGGTTGGAGAAGTTAGAGCGGTGACAGTGGAGATAATTTATTTAGAGTAAGAGTGCAAGTTAATTATAAATAGAGTTATGATGATGATGGATCTGATGATGAGGAACAAGATAATAGCAATGAAAATGATGGAGACAATAATAACAAGGATGGCAATGGAGGTCTGGTGGAGGAAATTCACAAGATAAAATCTTAACATTGAGTAAATCTACCAATAAAGATAACTTCACAGATAGCAGATAAGATAAAAACCATAGGTGTAAAGACATGGGTTTGGATATAGGTGCTTTTGGCAAGCTATATACAAGGATAGAATAATGAATATCAAGAATGCTAACATCTGATGTACAAAATATTTTTATGCATTACAATTGATAAATTGGGGATCAATGATAGCAATTTCTGGAATGAGACTCCTCATATTTACTATCCACTAATTATGTATTTAGTTTGTTAGAGTTTTTGATATGAAAATTTAAAAACATGCATGGATCAGTATAAAATATTTTTGATGTAAGGAGCATTTGTTATGTAGTAATCTTTGGGGTAGGAATCCATGCCTGGTACAATAATATGATTTCTACATTCGCAAAAAACTCAATTTCACATGATTTATTTTACCCCATTTTAGGGTAATCTAAATCTCACCTAACAAAGTGATATTCAAATTCCTAAGAATCTAATGTCCATGTGAATCTCGGCTTCCATTCCATGATGATGATGATATTATTGAGATTATTAAATACTAATAATAAGGTCGTTGTTATTATGCTGTTGTGTTATTATCAATATTAATATTAATATTAAATAATGACGATGACAACGTTAATATTATATAAAAACACTAATATTAAATAATAATATCATATGATTATTAAATAATAATATCATTATTGTTATAACATTAAAATTAATAATGATATTATTATTAATATTAATATTAAAATAATATTCATATGATTATTAAATAATAATAATATATTTTTAAATTCTTTTTAAACTTTTTTATAGTGATAATGATAATGTTATAAGTGTGATTATCTTTTTAAAAATACGAATGCTATTTTATTAATATATAAATGATAATAAGAATTTTTTTGAAAGATAACTTTTTAACTATACAAGATTCTCATACACAACCAAACACAGTAATATATTACTCTTGGAAATCTTAAAAAAGATTCCTGTGTATAATCAAATGTGATAATGTAGATTTCTTAGGAATCACATTGTTTGTTATCACTTTTCTTAGAATATGATTCCTACTGATTACAATATACTAAACACCCCTACTGATTTTGACTGGATAAAATCCATAAAAACTTAAATGGTGATACATACAAAAATAAAAATGATGTTTAAACATGGCGCAGTTTAAAAGAATTATATTCTATCAAGTCAATTAGGACGACAACAATAATCATAAAGATCATATTCAACAAAATATTTAGGTAAAGACATATCTAAAAAAAACTACAACATAATTTGGAAAATTGAAGGAAAAAGTATTTTGATTGTGTATTTCAAAAGCGCAACAAACAAGGTGTAAAAGAAAAGACAAAGAAGGAAAAAAAAAAAACAATGTAGTATTTCATAACAAAACTAATGAAATTGTAAAAGGCGAAAAAAGCAATACAAATAAAAAATATAAAAATATAAAAAGAAAAAAGTATTTTAAAAGAAACCAAGGGGAAAAAGGGGGAAATTTGGGTTTTGGAGGGTGGAGGGGTTGTTATATGAAATGTTTCTTTCCCTTTTCTTCTTTTTCTTTTTTTTTTTTTTTTCTTCTTGTGATGAAACAGCAAGTGTCAGCTTTTTTTAAGTTTTAAACACATAATCATATTTCTGACATTTTGGTGGATATATAATTTTCAATCATCTTATTCCGAGCATAGCACCATCATTCAAGCAAGTGATCGGGAAAATTTGTTGTTTTCTATAGTAACAAGAAACCAACAAACTTATATGTGATTTGTTTACAATTATATTTAACAATATTCAAATAGCTAGCATGCTATGCATCAGTTGTCTTGTGAAGCTAAGTGGAATTCTATCCATGCTAAAGTCTTATAGATCTTTTAGGTATTGAAAAATTTAATATGTATGAAGTTTTTTCATGTAATATATGTTTATTTATGTATCTTTTTTTAATATTAATTCTATCTTAAATATCATAAATAAGTTTTACAACAAATTTTTAAAATTTCTACAATTTTCTCTTATATTCTACCAAAATTGATATTTCTTTAAAATTTTTATAAAATTAAAATATTAATATATTTCCACCTCCACCAATTTTTCATCCTTTTGCTTATCCGTGATCAAAACAATTTTAGCCTCGGATTGAATTGGGTCCATTCGGAATCAATTCCAAACTACTGGGGCCAATTAATTAGTAAATTAATTTTCATGTTGGATTGGATAGATTTGCAAAAAACAGAAATTTCTACAATTTTCTTTTATATTTCTATTAATATCGACATATTCTTTGAAATTTTCGTAAAACTGGAATATTGATATCTCCACGAAGACCAATTTTTCATCCTTTTGCTTATCCGTTATCAAAACAATTGTAGCCTCGGATTGAATTGGGTCCATTCGGAATCAATTCCAAACTATTGGGGCCAATAATTAATTAGCAAATTAATTTTCATGTTGGATTGGAAAGATTCGCACTCTGAAAAACGAAAATTGTGTCTCCATCTCGAGTTGGGCAAGGCTTCTACTCCATCGCTGCATTGTTAGCAGCAAACAAGTTTATTCTGACAAGCTCGACAACTTACAGGTCTTTGTGGTCCTGTTTCCGTCACTATTCTATGGATATTTGACCCTGCTGTGGCCCTTATGAACAAGGCAAAGTTGAAATTGGGCCACGAATAAGTTATCTTCGGGCTTTTGTGATGGGCATCTGCACGATGTGTCATATGTCAACGTCATCTCTAGGGTTGCCAATTTGCATGGGCTTTCATGGGCAACACACTCACGTGAAGTCAGAAGCTTTCATGATCTTTGGACCATTGCCAGCAAAATAAAGAATCAAATTCGAAAGTTAAAAACCATCGTATGTTCCACAGGATTCTGTTTCTTGCATTGTCTGCTTCCTACTACAATTCTGGATCCAGGAATTTTAGGGCTTTTATGATTAATTGACCATGAATAAAAAGTATCATGTAACTATCTTGTGTGTACTACATATCAAGTGCTCTATGCACTTGCATACAAACAAATATATATGTAACATATAATATTATCTATGGGGTTTTAGGGTCCTTTGGCTCCCTTCAACGGAAGAGAAAAATATAACATAATGGTTATTATCAATGTTCGCTTGATAACATAATCCCAAAAAATTTAGTCATGCAAGGACTATATTTTACATCTTCAATATCCATTAATGTTGAATCAACATTACAACAAGAAATTTAGTTCTTTAAAAGCTATTTTACACGGTTTCATCATTAATATTATGTTCAATAACTATCATGTTACATTTTTCACTCCTATATTTTACGTCTAAAGAACGGTCCCTCCGAAAGGACACTAAAAAGCCCTATGTGTATTCATTTACATGAATTCTTTCTTTTAGTTTAGGAATTCACTCAAATCAATCTACTTTGAGTTTTTCCCCCTTCTCTACATATCCTTACAAAATAAATACATATATTTGATTAAGTAATAGTCATGTTTGCGCGTTCCTTTCTTTGATGTCATTTCTATTGTAAGAGTGTTATTATAATATACAAATTAAATCCACCGACAACCTGATAAATTTCCTCCTAAGAGGGAAAAGGGAGTGAAGAAAATTAAAAGATGTAGAAACCCTAATTAACTTCTTGACTAGTAAAAGTAAGAGTGACCGAAAACTCTCTGTAAAAGCACTAACCCCAACCGTCAATATTGGAAGGAATTAAAAGCTGGATTTTTCTTTTAGATATTTCAAAGTTCTTCTAGAATTGGGGACGAAAAACCTTTCAAAAGTCATCTATTTATGATGTGCTTTTGCAATTATTGGAAGACTTTTCCAGCTATGTAATGGTGTCATCTCAGTAAACCGTCAATATTATTCCAAATTCCCAAAGTCCAAACTATTTTTTTTAAGGCGAGCTTTTGAATGGGGTAATTTTTATAAAAACTAAGACAAATATAAAATCCGACTCAAACGACTACCTAGGCCGGAAGACTTTAACCCCTTAAGACGGGGACTGGATATAGGTATCAAGATCTAAGGGAAAAGCCTGCTAGATACAGACAAAAGAGTTCGTCCAAAGCTCATTTCTAGAACTCACATCACTCAACAGGAGAGACTCGATGACCAAAGCTAAACCCTTCTCAACGAGGGTACACACAACAAGGCTTAGACTAAAGTCTAGTCCAACTTCTAAGCATCTTCGGTTGTTACCAGAAGAGGAGACATAACTTAACTTGGAGTAAAGGAGTCTTCCTCCATTATTACATACAAAACATAACAATACCAAAATCAAAATCCATGTAGACAAAAAAATATAGAAATAAAACTTTGACGGAGAGTCGACTTCCGCCGCTGCCACTGCTGTCTCTTCCATCTCCAACTAGTTATGAGTAATTCCAATCACTGGTGATTTCTGCTTCTAGCCGTCGATGTCATAAGGTCTTGCCTCAATGCCGGTGCAGCAAGACAAGGAAGCCCAAAACTTGCCGCCATTCTTGGACCTGGCTTGCCTCACCACTCTTCCTCATGCTCCTACCTAACTCGAGCCACTACCAGCCCTTTCTTCCTCTTACCGAACAGCTCACTACCTTTTCTGCTCCCTCAACTATGGTTAGCTCCGACCGATTCTTCCTGCCGCTGTCCTTCCATTCCTTTCCACTTAGTTCCCTCGTTGGGTTCCTCCCCAAGCAGCTCCTCCTAGCCACGCTACCACAAAAATCCACTGTACCGACTCCACCTCTGCTTGGCCGTTGCAACAAGTAGATCTTTCTCTGTCTTCATTCCCCTCTATTCCCACCCTCATGATGTCCTGCCTCTCCCTCTCACGGGTTTGAGACCTAACAGCCATCCCAAAGGCGGCGCTGGTCGTTGGACTTAGAAGGAGAGGGTGCGACACCACTCTCTTAAAAGAAACCCTTTAAACAGTAAAACCTAGCAGAGCAAAACACACCTCTTGACTCTTTCCCAAACTATTGATTATGACTTCAAAGTGAATATATCCCACAAAAACCAAAGTCACCCAACTTGCAATATTATTAAAAAAGTGCGTCTAAAACAACAAGGGCCAACAACGATGCCAAGAGTTGGATCTCACAATATCCATCTTCTTTTATAGGGTGTTTGATAGGGTGGTAAGAACCATTGGTTACTGTAGTATGTGAGAGCTTTATACTGTAGCGATTTTTTTATTATTACTGTAATATATGAAAGCTTTACATTGTTTATAATTGAAAAAGTGGTTCGGACCAAGCTACCAAATACCCTTTTAATTGTAATGCTTAATATCTGTGGTAATTTTTATGCCAATATATGTAACTGTGTTTTATGTTATGTGTCTTTAAGATTTTCTTTTTTTTTGAAGGGGATTTTCTTTTATTGCTCCACGAATTATATATATGCTTATGAAAAAAATTAGGAATCAATGAACGCCATGATTTTTTTTCCCGTCTCATGTTCTCTACTTTGCTTTTAAACATGAAATATATAAATTGTAGATTATTAATTTGATTGCTAATTTTTAATTTACAAATATTGCATGTGCTTTTTTTTCCCCTTTGAATATCTGTTGGACACCCTTTCCCATTTTGTAAAATATTTTCACAGCATTTTCCGAATGGACATGTTACTCAATATTATATATAAATAAAATTTTTAATTTTATAGAAAAGTAGGATATGACATATAACTAGAGGAGGAGAAGAGAATCAAATATAAAGTGATCAAATAATTTATCCCAACATTTCTCCACTCAAAATATGCCATATACTTTAACTTTTGCCCTACTTAACGTTTGTCTGTAGGTTTCTTAGACAACTTGCGACATGAATTACATATCCTCGCTAAGCTAATACACCTAAAAATAAACGTACATATATTAATTAATTGAAGTTTGAATTCAATGTTCTGTTTTCTTTCTTAATTCCCCTAGGATTTTGTAGGACAACAATTGAGAGCAACATGGACCCCCCATTTTATAACCTTTGACTTTTTTGTGCAACCTTGTTCATATGTCTCTAGCCACCCTGCCGTCTTCAACAGTGGACCAAATTTTTAATATATGATCAATTATTTTTCAGCCGAGATAGTCGCGAAATCTAGGTCGGCTTACCTATATCTACTATATATATCTAGATGAGCGGCCAATTTTTGTTTAAACATAAATGTGATAAGTGTACGTAGAGATGAAGCTGAACCACAAGTTTTTTTTTTTTTTTCTTCGAAAGCGAAGATTTCATTAAAATAAAGAGAATTACAAATGTAAAATGACGCTGTATATAATTTAATATCCCGAATACTAAAACTAGTTCTATCACTATAATCAAATAACGCTTAAAGGGATTTAGGGAAATTCTGAACCAATAGTTAAGACAGTTACTCGTCACATATCATAACCATAAGCTAACCGTAAAACAAGTCTACGTACAAGGCTGCCCCAAGAGTAAACAATTATTATTTTTCCCTTTTTTTAATGGCCAAGGCTGATTGTCAATCAGTACAACAGCTCGCCTAAGACCAAGAATTATAAAAAAAGTTTTTTCCAAGTCAAAATGAAAACTTTATAATTGTTCAAGATTTGCTAAAGTCGTGATAAATAAATAAACATATATATATATATATATATTGTATTCATGTCCGCGTTTATTAGTCACAAGTTATTCATGATTGGCTTACCAAATAGATTTTTTTCCTCTTCACCTAAATCACGTTTGAAACCAATGAATCCGTATAAATGTTTGCTTCTCAACCACGCTGAAGTTTGATCTTTCTTTTTCTAATTTTATATATATATATATATATATATATATATATATTTGAAACTCACGCTCAACTTCAATAAAAAAATAATGGTATTTTTTAGGGCATGCAATCAGCTCGTGAGTTGCACTATAATATAACCATTCATAATTGTATCAGAAAAAGAAATACTGCATAAAAACTAGGGCCGACAAAGTAGCCAACAACAGACATCTGTTTTTTTCCCTTTAAAAATTAATAGTGTATATTACGTGGGCGCACACGTAAATCGTATCTAGATAATAATTGTTAATTTATTAATTAATTAAAGAAATATTTTCGATTAATTACAAAGCAACTTTGGTGGTTTCTTTCACACATGGTCTTGACGCATATCTTTAAGTCTTACCCACGACAAAAAAAAAAAAGAATGAAAAATCACACCGGTCATTTCTAATGAAAAGTTTTGAGCTTTTGCAATCATAACTTTTGACTAAGGGACAGATTTTCCAAAATTACTAACATTTGTAAAAGCCAACCAACAAGAAAAAAAAAA
Organism: Artocarpus hirsutus; assembly: GCA_946598075.1. NCBI lineage: Eukaryota > Viridiplantae > Streptophyta > Magnoliopsida > Rosales > Moraceae > Artocarpus > Artocarpus hirsutus. Next base: position 12,711 of record CAMOHE010044279.1, on the reverse strand, counting down.
TAATACAATAGATAAAGAAATATTAGCATCACTCTTTCTGACTCTTTTTTATATTTTTTATATTTATTGTTTGAAATAGAATTAATTATCTTATTTTTTTGCTTAAATAATAATTTATTATATTAATAGGTTTTACGCGTCAAATCCTATAAGTAAAGAGAGTAAAAACGAGTGCTATAGCATTCCTAACACATATATATCGAATTGAGCTTTCACACTCCTTGGCATTGAAAAGAGATGATTATTAATAATTAATTGATGGTTGGAATTCAAAGGGGGTTGAAGAGTTCATGCAAATGATGATGATGATGCTGATGGAAAAACAAAGCGGGATGATGAAGGTGATGATGAGACCATTAAGACAAAGTAGTTTCCGGGAAAGTGCCTTCTTTCCCTGGAAAGTCCCTCTCATGATATATATTCAATAAAAAGGTCCACACGAATATGAGTGATATAATAAGATTTTTGACAATGTAGACAATTTTTTTAGTTATAAATAGCATAATATTTTTATATATTATAATAATAATAAAAAAATTATTATAATATAAAATTTTTATATATTATAATAAAAATAATTTTAATTAATAATATTAATTATCATACCAAACACTTTAAGTGAAGCATTTTACGAGAATCTTCTCGTCATTCGAATGCCATCTTCACCAATCATGATATGTCTGTTTGGTTCAGAGATTTGAGTAAAGTATTTGAATGAAGATTTAAAATTTTATAAGAGAAAATACTGTAACAAAATGATTCAAACCGTGATTCAAATAATAAAACAAACAAGTAAGATATTTATACATTATAGCGTGCCTATGACGTATATATGTATATATCTAAATATGTAATTTTCATAAGAATCCCATTAATTCGGACCGTTAGATCTGAGTATCCTAGAAGTCGTACCCTGAGATGCGGTTCATCATTGTGAGAGTACGAATATAAAAAATCTATCTGGATTTTCTTTTTCTTTTTCTTTTTCTTTTTCTTTTTCTTTGCAGATGGGGTTTTAGGAATTTAAGCAAAGCCAATAATGGGGAGTCATGAGGGTGAGATGGTTCATGGGGGTCCTTGTGGCCCACACATTGAATGGAAAGGAAGCAGTCTGACTTTCGTGGAAAATCCCATGATGAGATTTTGTGAGGGGAAAAGGAGGGCCAATGGTACATCACGTGGGGTTGTGACCCACTGGTTCCCTCAAAGGCATAGCCTGTCACGTGACCACAGCCATAAAGTCCGTCCCCCCTTAAAGCCTCTCTCTATTCTCTTTTGTTTTTCAAGTGAATCATCCATTCCTTTCTTTCTCCACACGCCTTCTCACCACCCATTTCTTAGATCCTTTCCTCTCTTTCTCTCTCTCTTCTCTCTCTTTCTTTCTCTCTCTAAGCAACTGAATTATACAGACATATACACGTGAGCCAACGCCCCACACCCACACAACCCCACTCCTATTCCTTCAACATTATCATAGACTTCAATAATTATTTATTTTCCGGTTATTATTATTATTATTGTTGTTATTGTTATTTTAGTAATCAATTAAAATTCATTAATTATTCATGACCTCAAGATTGTTTCTTTATCTTTATCCACTCTTTCTTCTTTTCCAAGACACTGAAAAGCAAGAATGAGGTGTGACTCATTAGTATAGTATGAGTCAGATATGGAGGCTGACAATTAATATCCGGGTTTCTAATAAGTCGATGATTATGATCCATATGGAGGCTGACAATTAATATTAATAATATAATCGACGACTTTAGGAACAAAACACAGATAATTTTGTTTGATCGAGTTTTCATCTCACAGAAAAGCATGCTTTGCATGACGTACATAAGGATTTCGTCCATACATGGCAACACGGGCTTCTTCCACTACATCTTATAACAAGTCATGCATGAGACAACTTCCATATCATATACAATAATATATACATGTTTAACTTAATTTGTCTCCTTATTTAAAAAATAATTTATTAAGGATCCGACTAATCAAACATAAATCGTCAAAAGAATTTTTTGTTCTTTCGTTATCTTGATCAAAACCAGACAAAAGATAGTAGGAAAAAGTATACAAGTCCTTGATCAATAAGAAAGATCGGAAGTGCACAAAAGATAAAATCAAAAATTAAATAATATATACTAATCCCTTCATAGATATATTGTTTAACGATTTACAAACACATATAATTAAAAAAAAGAAAAGAAATTATGGAAAAGGTAAAAATGAAGATCATGATCAGTAGCTACTATTTTTCTTTCTCTACAATTAATTACACTGATGATCTTCCACTACAAACCATTGACCAAAAAAAATATAGGGGTCATGCTCCTTGTCAACATGGAGGGGACAATCTTTTTAATTTGCTTTCCTTTTTTCTGTTTTTCTTCCTACCATATGTCCTAATTAATGTCTCTAATTAATCAACAAGCTGCAGAAGGATTGGTGAAGGGATTGTAGAAGTGTGGCTTAGCAGCCATGGAAAACGGGCTCTTGGCCGATCCGCCGACGACATCTCCGGCGACACCGCCTCCGATCCTTTCGCAAGACGGACACATGGTGAGCGTCGCCGCCGGCATGTGCATGTACAACGGCTGTGCTATTTTCAAAGCCTTGAGCTCTTGCAGCTCTTTCTGTAGCCTTCTGTTCTCATCCGTCAGTGTCTCACAACATTTCTTCAAGAACTCGCAGTCCACTTCTGTTTGTTTCAGCTTTGTCCTGAAAAAAAGAAAAAAAAATAATTATGACCAAATCATATGAGCTAGGAAACATTTTAGGGTTTTTGTTGGAATACATAGAAAAAATCCTAGATTTTCTGTTTTATTTTTTTCTTGGGAAAAGTGCTAATTTATGATCTGGGCTGTTTATAATTAATATGTGTGTCTGCATATATATATATATATATATATATATATTTACCTGGCTCGCCTATTCTGGAACCATACTTCAACCTGTCTTGGCCGCAGGTTTAACTGTCTTGCTAAAGCTTGCTTTTGTTTCTGTTAATATACACACAAAAAAAAAAAAATAGTTATATATAAATTCTTCAAATATGGTAACAATATACGTATTATATATATATATATAGAGAGAGAGAGAGAGAGAGAGAGATTAATTACAGGATTAAGAGTGCTATGTTGTTTGAAGCTTTCTTCCAAGAGGGCAGATTGTTCTTTGTTGAGCCTAAGCTTCTTTCTGGCATTAGGACCATATTCATCTTCATCACTAGTTTTAGACAAAGAAACTGCTTTCTCAACCTCAATCTCTTGATCACTGCTGAGGTCTCTTTCTCTTTTAACCCTCCCACTAGAGAAAGAAGAGACGGCGCTGTGAGGCGACGCTTGGCGGTGTAAGCCGTTATCATGAACATTAATGGTGTTATTGTTGTTATTGTTGTGTAGTACTAACTCTGGATGATTTTGATGATGATCATGAAAACTTTTGTTCACATCAATAATGATATTTCTGTTGTTGTGGTCGTGAGCCTCGTCGCCGGTAACATTAGAGAGCCCCAGAGTTAATAAAGAAGGCTCAAAAGCAGTACTAGTTGTAGTAGAACTAGTGGTGGTCGCCTTCTTGGCAGCGGTGGCGGCGGTTGTTGGTCTTCGGTTTTCTTGGGATGTGGAGAAACCTAAACCTAGAACGAGGCCTGTGTTGCAAACATGATCGTGATCAAAACCCATTTTGGGGAATTCAGAAGAAGAGGACGAGGACGAGGAGAGAGAGAGAGAGAGAGTGAGAGAGAGAGAGAGAGAGAGTGGATTTTTGGTGTGTGAAAAATAGTTTTGGGGGGGATGTGGAGATAAAATGGGTTGAAAGTTGAGGGAGCAGAAGGGTCTTAAGAAGAGGGGGAAGGAGAGAATGAATGAGACTTTTTGTGGTGGGGGGAGTGGGGGCGGGTGTTGGGGTTGGGTGGCTATGATTATTGAATCAAAGCAAAGAATGAGTAGAGAAACGAATCTGGATTGAGGGCAAACCAAAAAATTATTGAAAAATAATAAAAAAATAAAGAAAGAAAGAAAATTATGATGAAAGTCTCTCTCTATCTCGCTACATCGGTTGACCATTTGAACCCCACTACTGTTATCTCCGTTATTATAACAAACAAACAAGGACAATTCCCCCCACCCCTCTCTCTCTCTCTCTCTCTCTCTCTCTCTCTCTCTCTCTCTCCATCTATCTAAGAAGATAGAATCCTACAATTCACATGGCAGTGGGAAACACATAAAGACAATGATTCGCTCACTCCTCGCCACCCATTAACGTACCAAATTTTAAGTATTCCCACCACTTTCTTTCTCTCATATACCTAAATTACTTACACATACACACACATATATACACACAAATACATGTCAATGGGTGAACTTAGATTTATCAATTATTAGCTTGAAAAAGAAAAAAATTAATTGTCAAATATTTGTCCACTTTTACTAATTTTCTTGTAAAATTTTTCCTTCCTAGTTTTCTTTTTCTTTTCTTTTATTTTTTCCTGTTTCCTGAACAGTTATTGGCAATAATATGGTGTGTGTAACTAGTGGATATTTTGTTGTATTCATTCAAAGATTACGCCTTTAAGTGATTGCCAAGAAAAATAAATTGAAAAAAAAAACGAAAGGTCATGATTGGGTATTAATAATATGTTCCTTTTTTGTAATAGATCACATGAACTCTCTCATTCCATGCCCGCTTCAACTGGACTAAAAGATGGATACCATGTCACCTATTGCTTACCAAAATTGCATTGTTTTTTTTTATTTAATTTAATGATGATTGCTGGGCGGCTTTTATTTTTTTTTTTTCTTTTGCTTATGAATGCGGTGGAGATAATTAGAAAGGGATGTGCACTATAATTAGCATGGTATGATTACAAGTGTGGTTTCTTTGTTTTCTTGTTTGTTGTGCGAGAAAAGAAAATTCAATAAAATAATAAAGAGAAAGGTAGGTAGAAGACACCATTGGAGTTTTAATTCAAAGAGTTATAATGGTGCCAGAATATGATTCATCAACAAGAATCCGATCTTTGCTTAACTAGAAAGTTGATTAGCTTGTTCTGGGACCTACTTCTCTTCTGTAGGGCAGTTTCAATAATGCTTTGTCGGCAACGCTGATGAGAAGTTAGGTCGCCCATAAACCATGATATACCTAAAATAATTATGTAATGTAAAATAATTATAAACAAACGGCGATTTGCACGAGTTTTTATTTGCTTATCATCATCAACTACATATATTCAACCTTTTTGGGGCAAAATTATTATTTTGAGAACAACTGTTTGATAGTCCCCCGGACCAGTCATTGACCACAATGGTGTGGTGCACTAACAGTTTTCATGGACCTAAAGGCCACAATTACAGGAGATTATCTTTTCTGACTAACGTGAGGAATACCAATTTTAATCTTAATTTTTATACCAATTATTAAATTATCATTAATTTATTAGTAGATACAATTTATTAATCTAACTAGTTTTCATGTATATATTAATAAAAATATGACGACTTATAAATTAATACTCAAGTCAGAATTCGAGTTGGTGTTCTTAACATTTTACATCTTTTCCCTTTTTAAGTGATCTCAAGCTAACTTGGAGATCAATTTTTTTTAATGACTAAATTATGTATATAGGGAGAAATAAGGAATTTCGCGTAAGCAAGGACTACCTCCAAGTTATTGGCAAATAGTTAGATCATCATTTGAACTTGTATATATATGCAGTTAGTTTATGATTTTAGGGCTCGTCTTTGGATTCAATTAATGATAGGAAGGAAATTGAGCAAAAAAAAAACTTTAATTATATTTAATGTTTCTTTGGTTTGTGGGTAAATTTATTATGAACGGGATGCAAGAGATAACACTCGTACATTGATTAATGGCTCGAAAATGGGATTATTCAATTGTCAACAAAAGTGTGAGAAATAAAACCAACTTGGTAAACCAAGAATTTTGAACCGCCATCCACGTACGGTCAAGGAACTGATTATAAAATTTTGAGCATTTTTCTTCTTGACCCTCAAAAGTTCAAATCAGTACATAATTTTCTTTTCTTTTCTGTTTTTCTGACCGCGGAATTCCAATTGACTACTAGACTAGTAAAAATCAAGCAATCAGAAGGGCAATCTCTTAATATTGATATTATATTCATTTTTTCTTCATCTTATCTCAACCTCATTTCTATCATATTTATATTCTAATTTGTATTTTTTTATTTTTTTTTGTGGAATAAAATGAATGTTAGACCTGTTTTTTTATTCGAAGAAGGAAAATTATGTTATACTCGTTTATTGGTGTATGAGAAATATTTGTACAAAAAAGATTTTATTAAAAGCATTATGTAAAGCTTTCGTCAGCGAGTGGCTGAACATGACCAAAAAGGTAGTTAAGTTGATATTAGCCTTAAAAAATACTGGACCAACTTTGGTTGATAGACATTGACTTTGATACATTGGTTAATATCATATTGATTACACATCATAATATACAATAATTTGTTTACCCCTTCAAAATTTCACTTTAGAGAGCCATGCATGATTGGGTATAATCTTAAATTCCTTTTTTAAATTAAAACTTTAACTAATCTCTCTCTTCAAATCATCAAAGTAACCCATCTAAAATTACAGTTGCTTAAACAAGCCTCACCAAAAAATTAAAAATGGTGGTTCTCATGTCATCATATCACCATCGATCCTTTCGATGTACAAACTACCGCTACAAGAAAGTATAATCTTTTGCAAGTGTCGAGACAAAAGGCGTGACACGTACCCGTTACAGAAAGGGTTAGACATATGGGCCCCACAAATGATTTGGTATGATGGGCATTTGATTCCGTGGGGAGTTGATGATTATGGAGCGTAGAAGTTGGTAATGATGGGGAGAGAGACATAGAGAGAGATAGAGAGAGGAGCGAGAGAGAGAGAGAGAGAATTTGGGATAAGGCTTTGGGCGATGTTTTCTTCTTCCTGCCTTTAAGGCTAGCCGACCATGTTTGGTTTCACTGTGTTATGTGAGAACTATAGTTTTCATCTTTGCATGTTACAAAGAGGCTGGTGCGCGCGCGTGTAATATGTTCTTTCCATCTAACATATAATCTTTACACTTAACACTGTTTTTGCACTTTTTGCACTTTGTTTGTGTTTGGTTTTTCGGCCCTCATTTCAGCAAATTTACGCAATTCACCCAATCGGAAAGAAAAGGTGGGAAAAATTGATTGATGATGATAAGACTTTTGTCTACATCGTATAGTGCATGATATAATTGGTGACAATGTTTGTCAGTCCCACGCCGTCCAACACAGTGTTGCATACATGTACATTGCGATCTATCGTTATTGGATACTCGTATCATTATTATTATGCATATAAATATCGATCTACTCTCGCTTTTTGATGAACCACTTGTTTTTTTTTTTTTTTTTTGGTTGTAATTCTATTAATAAGTATTAAAAATTATTCTATCAATACCCTCATGTTTTTTAGTTATTAGAATTTATTGTTTTGCATATAAAAATTGATCTATTTTTGCTTTAATGAACTAACTGTTTTTTTTTTTTTAATTTTATTGGTAGATACTAAAAAGTTTAGTCATTAAAATTATCAGAAAAGATATTTTTAATTAAATCTAACGATTTTAAAACATACAGTATCGGTGGGTTCCTTACTACAAAAAAGACTTTTTTTCTTTTATAGAATTTTAAGCTAATTGCTTTTCACATGTTACTATGACCTTCTAAATTATTACACAAAAATTTAAATTATTTTCTACATAATTTGAGATGAAAGTTTTGTTTAATTATATGATCCAATTATAAAGTGATCATGATCACTGATACTTGTATATTCCTTTTTATAGTGTCCATCACCAAAGCCTAACAACATGGTAATGTGGTGGCCAACTTTTGGTGCCCTTGTCTATTGTAAGGTACTCCTCCATCCACACGGGCCCTGCACGTACGTCAGCAAAGCATCTAAGCTTTACTTTAGTCAACTACACTCGCTATTCTAAAGCATGCAACTAGGAAAAGAAAAGCGTATGCCATGCTTTTATTCTGCCTTTTGATCAAGTAGTACTGTTTGAATATTATTTGGAACTGATTATATCATTGAGGATGTTTCTTAGCATATAATTTTTCACTTTAACGTGACCATTTTTTTTTTTTTTTTTTGATTTACAAATTGTCTGAAATGGCTTACAATAAGCAGTTTTGGTTTAATTAGCTTAAAAGTTGATTTTGGATATGTTTAGACAGATAAGCTGATTGAATTTTTGACTTTTATAGGCCAATTTTAGAACACAGTATCTCTTTGATGCTTATGGAAAAAATGCTTATGAAAAATTTTTTTATATACCTTTTTTAACTTTTTAGTTGTGAATGTTAATTAAAAAATTTGTTTATACCTTTGTATTATATTACTTTTTACAACAATAAGAGCTTTTTTTTCTTATTTAATTAAACAAATTCAAAGTTCTTCTTCTCTTAACACTAATTGGAAAATCATGACTTGCTTTTCTTTTTCTTGTTTAAAAGTAAAATTAAAACTATCCTAAACAAGACTTATCTGAAAGCTGTTTATGAGCCCTTTTGAATGACTCATAGGAAAGTGCATATGGCTTTTACAAGCACGTATTGGAGAAGTCAAACCAATGGTGCTTATAAAAAAGCACTTATGAAAGCTTTTTTATTTACACTTTTGTCCTTATATTTAAGAATAATAAATTAAGAATTTTATCCATATCCTTGATTTATACTACTTTTTATATCAATAACGACTTTTAACTTATTTATCTAAACAGATTCAAAAACTCTTCTAGAATCAAAAGTATTTTTCTATACACTATCCAAACATTAATTAAAAGCGGTAGCTTATACTTCTCTTTCTCTACTGTTTAAAAGCAAAAACATATGCTAACAGGACCTAAGTAAGTATGAAAAATGTGATCTAATGCCAAAGGAAATATATATGGCCTTTTTGTCATCATCAGTATCAGGGCCAAAAATTGCTATCCCCGTTTTCTATATTTGCATGCTATGCATGACTGAGGAAGAAAGGGAATAGGAACCTTTTGAAAGGCATTCTGATCCTCCCAGAGTTTCTTTATACATTTCTTTTTCATTTTACAATTTAATTGATTTTTATTAAATTTCCAAATAAATCCTTGCACGGAGTAAAGAGTACGGGAATCAGAAAGGGGCATTGTTGTCCTTGCGGATTTTCAATTTGAACATACAAAGAATTTCTTTTTTCTTTTTTGCTATTGAACATACAAATAAAAGAATTTTATTATCTCTAGGAAAAAGGGTAATGACATAGGCAAAATAGCAGCCTTTGCTGACAAAAGGATCTGAATATGCATAAAGTTCTCACTAATGAGAAAAAGAAATAACATAATTAAAGAGAAAGCAAAAAAGTTATTAATTAGGAGGAATATATATTGGTGACAAAGAATCATTTTGGTATTGGACAACATAAATCTAGTCAGAGTATAACATACGTGTATCGTTTGATTCTTCAATTTTTTTTCCCTAAGGGGGTGGATAGTACATGGCATAAACAAACGCACCGACTTTCAATAAAGAAAAAGAAGAAAAGAGACTAATAACAGATAGCTTGTCCCACTAGAACTCTCTTTTCGAAGAACTTGTTGGGTGAAGCTTTCATGCGGAACCATCATACTTGCGTTTAAAAGTTGTGAAAGCAAAGACCCATGTCACCCCCCATTATGGTGACTGCCCTCCCATTAGCTAGAGAGAGAAAGAGAGAGATAAAGAAAGAGAGTACTCTACTAGGAATTAATGGGTCCCACATCGAACGCCTGGGGGGATGTAATATAGCCTAGAATTGACTAGGTGGTTGGGGTTAAGGGGCAAAAACGGTTGGAAGAATTTGCCGCCTATCTTGTGCCACAAAGTTGGGGCACTAGGACCCATGCAGTGTAGGTGCATTCACATAAAAGAAGAGTTACTCTCCCTAATCCCTATAGAAAGGAAGTTGCAATAGGGTAAGTATAGAGTATGGGATACTTCTTTGTGGATGAACATAACATGCTTATCTCTCGGTGTGTGTCCAAGTCTAGGGCACGTGTCCATCACCTGTATGTGCATAGGCATGACACACACACACACACATATATATATATATATCCTGATATATTATCCAACACTTGCCTTTGGGATCAATTAGCAAAATTGATGATGAATAATGTGTGTCCCAATATTAATCGGTGTTAAACTACTAATGATGAAAAAATGTCACAATTGTTAACCTATTTTTCCACTAGCTTGGTAGCTAGTTTGGAGTGTAGTATGGCATCTTTCAATTTTCTAGGCTTCTTGGCACTAATTCGGCCCATCATTAACCATCATGCCGGTTTCACCCAAAATGTTATGGATTTCATTGATTCCATTTTTATGGAGTCATCCATTGAAAGGATGTTGCAAAAGTTGACGCCTTGAGACGTCTCATGGGTCCAGTGAGTCATCTTAAGGCAAGTGGCCTCGACAGTGGGAAATTGACTCCGACATCTCTAACCGATTAAATTTGAATAGAAAATCATCACACTTAAAAAAGGGGATTTTACCAATTCCAACTCTCAAATGCTAAAATTAAGATCACCATTTGGGTTGGTGGATTAGGTAATCTACGTTTAAGGTTTTTGCGACTTCATAGATAACTCCAGATTTTAATCTGGCTAAAAATATCTATTATTGCGTAGGTATATGCACATTTTTATGAACTTTTCTTGGGAGTATCCCCAGATTTTTTTAAACAGCTTAAGGAATTGGTATAACACTTTGAGTGGATGACACAATGTTGGATGGATCTTTAGGTCACTATACTAGAGTGTAAGTAGATCTCGTCTTGACAAGTTACTTGCCTGCGATTTTACACTATTACACGTGGAGTCTTAGACAATGGTTTTAAACCATCATATATCTAAAGATAAGACGATGATTAAGTAAATTGTCGTCTTATCAATGACATAGAATGTCTTACACATTAGATAATGGTTTTGAATCATTGTCTAATGTATATGTGGACTAGGCAATGGCGCGAATGGTGCTATATTATAGGACAGTTTCTAGAGAAAACCATTATCTAATATATTTTTGCTTTTTATATTAGATGATTTCTTCAGGAAAGCATCGTGTAAAGTCTTGCACTGCCCAAGCATTGAGCTGATTTCTATCGTTTGTCCCATGAGTGGCCTTCCCATATTCAATCTGTTATATTAGTCACAATCAAAGATGTCAATTTTATCCACGAACTCGTTTACTTGCTGGGACCTGTCTTAAACAAGGTACGAAAAACCTAGTTATAAACAGTTTAAAATTGTTAATGGGTTAAATGTGTAACTCGTCACGGGTTATGGGGGAGGGACAGGTATAAAGGTCCCCAACCATCTTCCCCGTTTACTTGCCCCGTTTAATTTATATTATATTTTTAAATTAAATATATTACATAAATATACATACTTCTAAGTATAATGTTATATTACATAATATCTAAAAAAATTCAAGAAAAAATAATTTTCTATTATTTTTAACATACAGACTTTTATAGGTGTGTTAATTATTTATTTATTTTATCATGAAAATAATTAATTAGGTAAATGGGTTACCACGAGTAGCTCGAACCCCTGATGGGGAAACTTGCCCCATCTCTTACCAATTTATACAAGTTGATGGGGCGATGATGGGGCTCGTTTTTGTTCGCAGGGCAGGTTAGCAAAAAGATTACTTGGTCTCAAATTCACCCCATTGCTATCCCTAGTCACAATTCAGTAATGGTGATAAAGCAACATTTAAAAAAAATTAAAATGAAAAAAGTATAATAACAATTCAATTAATACATGGTTTAAATGAATTAAGAATTTAATAAATCTATGGTTTATATGTGCCATCGTATATCATCTCCTTTGTAACGCCCCCTTTCTGAACGTCATAGATGTCGTTACATTCATTTTTTATAACATTAACTGAAGCAAACTATTGTAATTAATAACGTGCATTTGAAATCATAGTTTGGAAAAGCATTCACAGGATCTTAACATACATTTTTTTTTATATAAATACAATTTATAAGAATTTATGAATTTACTTAATTATAACAATTTGCTTTTCCATAGACATTGTATAAATAGTTTGCTAATATTATTTAAAATTAAATGGCCTTTAAAAAACAAAAGATAAAATTCTTTGAACATGTCTCGGCCGGCAGGCCGAACTTTTACCTTCGGCAGGCCGAACTAAACCGGCAGGCCGAAGGTCACCCATCGGCAGGCCGTCCGAGGCCTTGCAGAATGGGGTTTTCAAAATCCACAAGATCGGCAGGCCGATGCTTGGCAACCGGCAGGCCGATTGAAAAACTTCGACAGTCCGACCAGTAAGGTCGGCAGGCCGAACCTTTTTAAAAAAAAAATTTGATAACAAGTTTTAAAGCTTCAAGTGCGGAAGAAAAATTTATAAAATAATAAAAACATATTCACAAAATTTATAAAAATTATTTTTAATTTATAAACATACTCAAAATTCAAAATCATAAAATATTTCATTAAAGCTTCTTTCCTTGGCGTTCTTCCATTTCCAACCATCTTCCTTAGCTCACACGCCTATCATTGTCCTCCGCCTATTCCATAGATTTCTTACCCTTATCTGCAACATGATGAAAACTTAAATAAGCCAATGCTTAGTAAGTACATTATAATTCT
>CAMOHE010044276.1:0-18326 GCA_946598075.1 Artocarpus hirsutus | reverse complement strand
AAGGCAAGTTCGGCCTGCCTATGTGCGAATTAAAAATCACGCATTTTCACGCGTTTTTACGCATATCTTATCCGATATAGACCCGAATTTGGTTATGATTTGAATTTTTGAGACCTTATTTGATAAGGTATGACCCTAGACCCAACCTCTATAAATAGGGAGTGAGTCTAATGAGTTATTTAGATCAATAGAGAGATTAAGAGTGATACTCTACTGGTGAGAATCTGAAACTCCCTGAGAGCTCTTGTTCACAAATCATAAACACTAGCTTTGGGTTCTCTCAATTGGTTGGAAGGAGAGTCACCTTGAAGAAGAGCTGTACGTGTGAGCCCACACTCACTCCGATCGTGGATAGAGAATAGCAAAGAAGACCAGTTGGTTGAGGCTCTTCTGGAACGTTACTTCTCTACACAGATTTCGGGAGCTTTTTGATGAATACAAGGTCAGTAAGATCAGGTTAATTTATACATATAGCATGTCAAACTTGTGTTTTAGAAAATACTCTGATTTAAAATTTTTAAAATTCCGCTGCATATTATTTTTCCAACAGGGATTCGGGACTAAGATTGGGGTTGGGATTCGGGGCCGAGTTGGGGTCAAGATTAGAAGCTGTGGTCAAGGACATGGTTTGGGATCGGGGTTAGGATTCAAGGTTGAAGTCAGGCTTCGAGACCGATGTCGTGGTTGGGATTCAGGATTTGAGACCAAGGTCTCGATCGAGATTCGGGGCAGAGGTAGGGGTCGGGATTCAAGACCAGTGCCAAGGTTGGGACCGATGTCGAGGTCAGGATTGGTACCGGGGTCGAGTTTTTGGGCTGGGGTCGGGGTCAGGGACTGGATTTGAAACCGGGGTCGAGGTTGAAATTCGGGACTTGTGTTAGGGTCAAGATTTGAAATCAGGGTTGGGGTCGAGGTTAGGATTAGAGACCGGTGTCAGGGGCTGGGATTTAAGATTAGGCTCGTGGTCGAAATTGAGGTTAGGGTGGGATTTAGGACTTGGTTTGGGTTTGGGTTGGGATTTGGGGAACCCGACCCCTACATCGACTCTGGCCCAAAATCCTTACTCGATCTCGACCCTGGTCTAGAATCCTGACCCTTGCCTTCCCCCCAAATCTCGACCTTGGTTCCAAATGTTGACCCCAACCTCGATTCCAAATCCTAACCCTTGACCCCAACCTCGGTCTCGAATCCTGACCAAGAATCCCGACATCGATCCCTAATCCCAACTATGACCTTGGTCTTGAATCCTGACTTCAACCCAACCCCGATCCTAGTCTCAAATCTAGTCCTCGAATGCCAACCTTGATCCCGAATCTTGACCCCAACCTCTATCTTGATCCTAAATCTTGACCCTACCCCAACCTCGGTCTCGAATCCTGACCAGGAATCCCGACATCGATCCCTAATCCCAACTGTGACCCTGGTCTTGAATCCTGACTTCAACCCAACCCCGATCCTAGTCTCAAGTCTAGTCCTCGAATCCCAACCCTGATCCCGAATCTCGACCCCAACCTCGATCTTGATCCTAAATCTTGACCCTGAATCTTGACTTCAACCACAATCCTAAATCTTAGACCTAGAATCTCGTCTTTCACCTCGGCCTCGACATCAGTCCCGAATCTCAACCCCAACCATGGTCCCCAATCTCGACCCCAACCTCGAGCCTGAATCCCAACCCTGACCCTAACCCTAGATCCTGGCCTCGACCTTGACACTGGTCCCAAATCTCGATTCTGACCCTATCTTGAATCCCGACCTCATTAATCCCAACCTCGATCCTGGTCGCGAATCTCAACCCCGACTATAGTCTTAAGTCTCGATCTTAACCCTTGTTCCAATTCTCGACACCGACCTCGAATCCCTATCGTAACCTTGGTCTCGAATCCCAACTTCAACTCGACCCTAGACCCTAGTCTTGAATCCCGATCCTAATCCTAGTCTCAAATCCCTTTCTTGAATCCTAACCCCCGAACCTGATCCCAAATCTCACGCACAACCTTAGTCTTGAATCCCGACCCCAGACCTCAGTCTTGAATCTCATTTTAAAACTTTAACTTCTATGTCAATTTTTAATATATTTTTAAATATTTGATTGGTTTATTAATACATACTTTTGATTTAAATTATAAAATAAGGTCTAATATGAAGATCTATGGTCATATTTGATATCACTACTTGTATTGTATTAATTTTTGATTTTACATTAAATAGTACGATACATGGATGTCACTAAACACTATATTATTTTTAAGAGTAATTTACATCAATAATCTTTTAACTTTTTAGTACATGACACTTTAGTCCATCTTTAGTAAATTTTGACAAAATGATCCTTTAACTCTTAAAGTGTTTGCAATTAAAGGCTTTCCGTCTGATTCTGTCAACATTTTCACATATTCGCCCACATGACAAGTCATGTGACTCTTTTTTTAGTAAAAACCAAAATGCCCTCGAACTTGGAAAAGCTTAAATTCCTAACTAAAAAAAGAAAGAAAATAAAAGAAAAGGCAAACATACACATGTTGATAATTTGGGGAAATAACTTGAAGAATCAATACAAACCCATTAATCTATCACAAAAATCTCAAACTAAAAAGTTGGAAGAACTTTATAGAACATTAAAAAAATGTGCAAGGCTACCCAAAATATTAAAAATAAAAACATTGGCCAGAAAAAAGCAATAAAACAAAACTTTCTTGAGAAATTAAGCAAACAACAAATCCAAATCCTAAGCTCAGATTCGCCAACAAATTGATCGTCGACAAGTCTACTCCATCTTTGTTCGCAACCGTCTTTTTCTTCCTTTGATCTTAGCTCGCCATCGTTCTCTTCTCATAGCTCATCTGTGACAAGATTGAAAGTGTCGACTTTAGAGCATTGTGTTCAATATTATTGATGCCCTCCATAACAACATTGCTATAGAGGCGAAGGAGAGGAAGGGTTGGCACCATACATGATGCCGGCGGGGTAGACGAATTTGGTCATCGACCTTGACATCTATTGCGCACAAAGCCAAGCCGTGCAAGGTGAAGAAAGGAAGGCAGCGGTTGTCAAAGGTCGGAATGGCGGCAGAGGAACTATCCAGAAGGCTGAGGATGGGTTTCTCCCTTTCTTCTTCTTCTGGTTCTATCATTTTTTTTGGAAGTCTACAGCTTTTCTTTTCTTTTTTCTTTCTTCACATTTTTCAATCTATTTAATTTTTATTATATATATTGTTGTTCTTTTACTAAAATATCTTCCCACATCTGTTCACATCTATTAGAGATGATATATTTCATTAAATTTTTAACGGAATCAAACAGAAAGCCTTTAATTGCAAACAATTTAAGAGTTGAAGGATCTTTTTACCAAAATTTAAAAAAGAAGAACTAAATTGTCACCTATTAAAAATTTAAGGGATAGCTGGTGCAAATTACTCTATTTTTAAATAATACAATACGGCATGTCAAACGTGCCCTTAAAGTATATTAAGAATATATTTAAAATATAATTTTAATATATCAGATTTTTTTTTTTGTTTTGCTCTCTTTAAGTAATATAATACTTTTATATAAAAAAAATGCACGTATAAAAAGATTACCATTTTTGTTTTTTAATATAAATTTGTCGACACATCTATTAATAAAAAAATATATTAAAAATGCTAGAAAAAGTTTGATGCAGGCATGCAGCTAACTAAACGAACCAACATTAAGAAAAACAAAAAGCATAGAAAAGGATAAAATTGTAAATGAATCTTTATTATATTAAGCTCCCCACCTAATCAGTCCAAATATGGGGAATCAATCCATGGTTGGTGGGGCCAGGGATTGTTAGCCCCTTGTTCAATCCTTTCCCTTGCACAGTACTCCCTACCAAACAAAAGATTGGTCTCTTCCTTTTTTAACTTTCCCTCCTATCCTTTCTTTCATTCCCCCAATCCCTCTAACCAAACACTCCCGAAAAAGGAGCGTCTATAGCGCTGACGGTGCTTAAATGTTTCATGTTGATGAGTACATTATACTATTCCATCTCCAACTATTTGTTTTTGCATAATATACATATTAAAATTTTAATTTTGACAAAATACATTTTAAACTTTAAAATAGTTGATAATTAAGGTCTAGAGACTACTTTTAATTTTTATTTAGTGTTTTTTTTCACATTGTGAGTTTTAATTTTTTCTTAAAATAAAGAGCTCTATTGTTTAAAAAACATGTGTATAAATCTCGTGACTAAAATTGTTTATGCTTTTTAACGCTCGTTGGCTATTGAACATCTATTGTCAATGATTTTAAAGTGTAGGGTGCATTTTGTCAAAATTAAAAGTTTAAGATGCATTATGCAAAAAAAAAATGGCTTGGAGTGCAATAGTGTAATTTAGTCTATGTTTATTAAAAGAGACATCATCATTTTGATAGGATACTAGGGGGAGGAGAATACCACAAATTCTAAGTTTGAATTGATTTATGCTGCAAAGAAAAAATATTTGTAAAAAAGGTTACAGTTACGTCACATAATATATTTAGAATATAAAATATACCCTCAAATTCTATAGTTCATGTCAATTAAACTTTATAGTTTTTTTTTGTTAAAATACTTGATTCTCAAAATGGTATAATTATCTAATAAAATAATTTTAGTTAAACGTGACCGTAAATAGAAGACCTTTTGGAGTGTATCAAAGTTCAATTTATTGGTTTTTTATGTGGCTTCTTCGCCAAATATCTAAAACAGGGACGTCAAATGAGATCTCCCAACTCAACGCATTAGTTTACTTTAGATGGCGCGGGTCAGCTCGTAACCCGAATTATCGAATAATACTAGGCCTTTTGGGCTTTACTGCAGATGACATGG
Organism: Artocarpus hirsutus; assembly: GCA_946598075.1. NCBI lineage: Eukaryota > Viridiplantae > Streptophyta > Magnoliopsida > Rosales > Moraceae > Artocarpus > Artocarpus hirsutus. The sequence goes on along the minus strand of CAMOHE010044276.1, from coordinate 13,490 downwards.
GTCAGTTCACAGCCCAAATTGAGCAAATTTTTTTTTTTAAAATTATAACATGTGTCTAAATTATTGTTATAAAATTAAAATCTAATACAATATTTAAAATATCTTAAAAATATCCTTAATGATATAGTAATTATCTTAATGATATTATATATTGTACTATATAATTATATATAAATAATTTTAATAATATCATTATAAGACATTTGTAAAATTTTTACAAATTAGAGTCATATTTCAATCCAATAAACGTAATTGGACCAATTGTCTCGTTAGCCCTTTTTTTTTTTTAGGGACGAATTTAGTAAATTATAAAATAAAAGTTTTAACTCTTAGTTTCAAATAATTTACTGAGAATGATATTGTAATTATCAAGAAGTATTTACACAAATTGATCATTTCTAAACTTCTAATCTAAGATATATCTATAATTTAACGACATTGTCAATGTGTATACTAGAGGTGATTAAGATTATATTATCCCGGTTGTATCCTTTTTATGGGTGGTTATTATCTCTGCAATAATTGATTGCATTTTCTAAACTTTTTTACATATTAAAAAAAAAAACTAAACTGATAGCACAGAGAAGACGAGAGTTTACATTTTAACTGTAATTTATATTAAAAACGGTTGTATACCTTTATCTAAAAAACAGTTCATATCATTACAAAAGTATAACGCACGTGTAAAAAAGAGCTAGGCTCGTCAGTTTCAAAGACTTAAAAGGGTAGAAAAGCCATTTTATAGATTTGTTTGCAAATATCAAGGCTTTTGGACATTCTTTTTGTTACTCCTTGTGTAAGGTATATATATATGTGTGTGTAATTGACTCAATTATTATATGAAAATATTAACACATCAATTGATTTTAACTTTAATTTTAAATAATTTGAAGATAAAGATATTGTAATTATCAAATGAAAATATTAAAACATCAATTGATCACAGTTACATGTTAAATCTCAAAATTCAGCATATGCTAATCACAAAAATATTACTTTATATTTATTCTTCAAAAAATATATACTTTGCGAAAGAGTGCTTTTTTCAGCTTAAATACTAAAAGTTCGACATCAACTCATTTTTCAAACAAAAAGTAGAGATTACATATGAGATCTTAAACCTACAATGTTCCACCCAATGCTCTTCGCAACTAAAGAGCATTAGAATGTTTTTGGAAGATTAGAGTGTTTTCCGTTGATTGTAATCCCCTACATATATATATATATATATATATATATAATATACATGGACACCTATGAGATGGTGTACAAATGACGATATTAATCAAATCTCCAAGAATGAGAGAACTATTTAAAAATAAATGATTATAATTAATACAAATTTGATGCACGATAATTATAATTGATCACGCATCCTAAATAGCAACCTCCTCCTTATGCCGATACACCAAAGGGTTTTTTGGCAAAAATATCGGCATTGTCACGTTCATTTGGCTTGATATATGCATACGTACGCACATACATACATACACACATACATACAATTACCGTGAACTATAACTTTGTTTCAAAGATAGGATTTAATCCATTCGGAAGTGGTACAAGCTTACAAACTCCATTTATTTTTTATTTTTATATTTCCTACAGCGGTGCTATGGTTTCTTTCTTGTGATATATAGTATATTTGGCTACTTCAGTTCAAACCTACAATGAAAATTCTTACGTACTGTAATGTCAAGAAAAAATAAACAATATTATAAAACTTTTACATATTATGGTGTTTGAACTAAAAGTTTTAGTTAAACTTTTCAAACAAACTATTAGTTTGATTATGATATTGTAATTTTTTGATTACTTCACAATTAAATTATCAATGCGTTACGTTTCCATATCCTTATTTTATACAATCGTTTGGAAAATCTATCTATAAATTATTTTGGCATGCCAGTGCTATCTATGTGTGCTTATCTCTTTTAGAACACTTAACCTTTTTGTTGAAAAAGGCGTTTAAGTGTTGTCTCTTTACCCATTCATATTTTTAGTCACAATGGGCGAAACATAGTGTAATTCAGTTAAAACAGGGGTACTTAAAGCTGATTTGTTTCAAACAAAAAGGTGTTTAAGCTAAAGCGCATTCAACGGTTATGTTAGTTCGCTAAAAGAAACTGAAATGGAATTCACCTGCAAAAAGGCACCAAGTACTGCCACATTAATGTGCTATCTAATTAACTTATAAAATTTGAGAGGCAAAAAAAAAAAAAAAAAAAGAGAGAGAGAGAAGAAAAAGTTGACACATCGACTTTGACCAGGTTGACAAAATTTGCCGCCAAAATTTGACTAAAAAAATATCAATATTTGACAACGTTGTTTTAACTATATAATTTTAATTGTTATAACGTAAAATTTTTTATATGTTATAATAAAAAATAAAAACAGGTTATTATATAAAGGTCTCATATATTATAATAAATTAGTTAAAACTTTAAATGTTAATGATGTTACTAAATACACTTTAAAAAAATATGTTTGTTTATTTATTATAATTTTTATGATGATTTTTTCGTTATAGATGTTTTTAAATAGTTAAATCTGGCTAAAATTATTTGGTTTTTGCATATATCATTTACTTTTGACCGTATCTATTGAAAAAATTCTCTTTTTATCTCTAAGGAGATTATGCCAGCGAAAAAAAGGATCTGGTACTCATTGAAAAACTTCTCTTTTTTTCTCTACAAAGTAGTTCAGTTCCAGCTCAAAATCAGACAACCAAACAAAAGGGATTTATGAAGTAGTTCCGTTCCCGATAGGATATCTAGGCTCTTAATTCGGCTTGAAGATTTTGCGGTAAAACTACACCATACATCTCACTATTCAACCACTGTGGCTTGAATAGGATCCAGGGTTTTTTCTTTCTTCCCTCTCTTTTTTTGTTAGTTACTGCAACTTAATTTCTTTCCTTTTTTATTAATAAATTCCAGTGAAAAATTAACTCCTCTCACTATTCAACCATGATAAAAAGAAATGATAAGAATCATTGAAAAAAAAAAAAATTCAGCTGCCGCCTGTTAGAAACTGAAAAGTTCCAAAATCTCGTGTTGACTGAGATTTGGGAACATATGATGTAGAATTATTATAGTTATTATTATTATTTTTGGCTAGGTTGTTATATTCATATAGTTATATTGCTTTAATCGTAATGCCGATACATTGGACATAATTACCTGACTTTTAGAGATGGCATGTTCTTAAATCAGCTCCTCAAATTGCGCTAGAAAAGGAAATATATCAGACAACCTAACTCCACAAATTGAAATAAAAAATTGCAGGAGACAAAGTGATAGAATTCCAATTCCAAACATTGGAGAAAGCGCATTGGAGAAAACGCGTGGGGTAAGGTAATGAAAGGATCATATGAATAACCAGTGGGTTTTTCAGTTGTCCTGTTGAATGAATTTCTGCGATTCACTCTAGAGAAGTCATCGGAAGGGACGTTTGATTAAGATAACCATGATTTGACCGCTCAAAAACGTCCACTTTAAGCAACTGATCGATCCTATTTAGCTTTTCTGAAAAGTGCCTTAAATTCAGTTTGTTATTACCCAAAAAAATTTATGAGGTAACAATTATAATAAAAAAAATATAAGATTTTTCATAAGATTTTTGATGATATAAATTTAGTTTGATCCAACTTAAAAAACTTGCTGTGTAATAAATATGATAAAAAAATATAAGATTTTTCATAAGATCTATGATAATACGAAATCTCTATATGTTTTTGTTTTTTATTTTTATCATATTATTTTCGTAACAAACTCTATTAAGTTATAATTTTGTTGATAATAAAATAGTAATATATAATTTAAAATTTATATTATATATTAAACTAAATCACAGTTTTCTAAATTATAGAGTTATAACCTCGTTGAAAAAGAAAAAAAAAAAAAAGAAAGCAAACTCTCCATTACACGTTTCGTTAACAAAGAGAAAAGACGTAAAAAAAAACGCACGAGACAGCAGAGCAAGCCCTTGTTGCGAAGTATATGATTTGTTTTCACACTCTTTTAGGTGCAAACGACAGACTTTTTCCCTTGGGGTGGATTATATTAAAGTAGCTTATAACCTATAAAGCGGAACTTGACTACCTTCCAAAGCCGACACCACCCAAACAAAGAAAGAAAGCACAAGACCCAAGGTCCCATGTCGTCGTTTATGTCGTAAATTGGACTTGAGTGACCCTTATTTTAAGGACTGAAAGCAAGAAAGGGACAAAAAAGCTCTTGAGAAGCTTGAGCAATTATATAATATAGCATCGCGAGTTTTGAATTATGATTGTTGTGCCTTTTTAGTTCCCAAACTTTTTCCACAAATTCCTTATGAAATGTTGATTTTTGTTGAACAATTTTAGTTACTGACGTTAAATATAATGTTTAGCAACATGGGCTACAACAAAAACTTTATGTTTAGCAATATGAGCTACAACAAAAACTTTATTATAGTGTAAAGCTTTTATATGTTATAGTATAAAAAATAGACTACAATATAAAACTGTAACATGCTACAATATTTTCAACTAAAATTGATTTTAATCAATACTTCTAAACAGTTTAAAAATAGTCGAAACTTATAAAATTTTCCAAAAATAATCATTTTTCAATCCTTTGGTTACATATAATATAAAATGGTACAATTTTTAAGTTTTTTTTAACAACATCAAGGAGAATATTTTCCCTTCATTGTAAACATTATTAAAAGAATTTCAATTATTATACAGTTAAGACACAACTATTAGACCGTTTTAAAAGAATGGTTAAAACCATCAATTACAATTGTTAATAATATAAAACTTTTACATATTATAATAAAAAATAAAAACTTACTATATTATAAAATTTTTAAATGTTATAATTTTTAAAATAAAATTGTTAGTGCAGACTATTCCTTCCAACAACCTATTATCTCTTTAAATTTTTAAGTCATTATTAATTTTAGCAGTGCTAACAACCTTGGTATAAAATTATATAAAATTATGAATGAAATAAAGTAAGGGTAAAAAATGTCTACTCGTGACTCGGGAGATGCGACCCGATTTGCAGGCTGTACTCAATAACCCCACGAACAACTTTTTCCAATATTTCTCACACTGCCAAACAAAGCTAGATGCCTTTTCCCCCATGGAACTTATTCTTCTTCTTCTCTCTCCCTCTTACCCCTCTTATTGATGTACCATTATTTTCAGTTTACCAAAAACACAATAGAGATCTCTCATTTCCGTCTGATCATTTCTTCTTTGTCTTTGCTCGCCCCCAGCAAAATGCTTCTTCTGCATCAGAATCGGATTCGGCAAGTGGGGTTGCCACAGAAAGTGTTGTTCCTTTTGCTCCTCTCGTTGTTGGTCTTCGGAGAAAAACAGCAAGCGAGTTTAAGGGTTAACGACGTCGTTCGCTTACACAAGCAGTCGCCAAGTATGCGTGAGAAGCAGCTCAATAGAAGCTTGAGGCACTCATCATTTGACGCTTTGTTTTCGAGTAAGAGGAAAGTTCCAAACTCTGCTGATCCCCTTCACAATCGTTAAAAGATTTTTAAGGTTCTTTTTTTTTAAGTTGTTTTTTTTTTTTCAGAACAGAAAAGAAAAGAGTTCATGAAAAATTTCAAAGGGTGAAGAGATCAGTTTGGGACTTTTCATGGTGTCCATATGGCGGCAACGATTTTCTTCGTTTCATAAGTTAATTTTAGTTTTCCTCGAATATCGTTAGTGTAATATTGTATATTTGTTCAGATTAAGTACTTTTTCTCCTCTTTTCTTAAAAATTAAAGACGTTTGGTAGCCAGTTAGAGCCCATGTTTCTGTAGTTCTGATCATACAAAAAACATATGTAAAATAAAACATAATTTAAGCGAGATATTAACTTGGCTTCTCGTGTTTGATTTGGATCTAACAGTTTCATTAGGTATTAAGTTTTCTATATTATTTTTTTTTCTTTTATCTTTTTCATTTTTTGAACCTGTTCTTCCTTAGGGCTCGAGTATCGACATTTCCTTCTAGAGTTCTATGCTTTCACAGTTTCACCCATGCAGATTGGTGGCAACAGGCTTTATAGAATATCAATATTCTGATATCGTCACGGATAGTGTCATTAACGTGGTTTTATTCGTCTGCACGCTGCCATTATCTGGACATATATATGCTTTGAGCTTGTAAATGTGTACTGTGTATATTATATATATCGTTACTTGAGCTTGTAAAGTCTGCTATATATAGGCCGTTTGGAGCTAGAACTTGCGGTTCCAGCTGTAAGAGTACGGTAATTTAAATTTAATTTGGCTTGATTTGAAAACTTTGTGATGCGATTATTACAGTAAAAAAATAAATGTGAGATTTTTTTTTATAAAATTTGTAATAATAGCAGAGAAATCGAGCCGTTAAGTTTGATTCTGTAGTCTGCGGTATAAATCTTTATATTTTTAGTCGTTTAGTTTATGTTTTAGGTTTATGCGGTATAAATCTTTATATTTTTAGTCGTTTAGTTTATGTTTTATGTTATGGTTTCATTATTATTGTTTTAGCCTCTTTAATTGTTTCTATCTTGTACTTTTTTTAAGTTTAGTGATTTTTTTTTCCTTTACTCGTGGTTTTTTTTGTCTTAGGTTTTCACGTAAATCTTTATTTGTTTTTATTTTTTGTTTCTATCATATTGTTTCCATAATACCAACTGATAGGTTGTTTGGTAAAGAGAGTTAGATCTTATGAGTTTTAATTTAAATAATAAAAAACTTTCACATATTATAGTAAAAAATAAAAAATTACTACCATATAAAATTTTCATATATTACCATATTTTTAACTAAACCAATCATGATTTTAACTTACTTTATTAAACATCGTACAAGTTTTCAACAATATTTTCTCGTACTTGTTATAGTGGTTTCGGTCTAAACTTTCACTCCAACCTATTTTCTAAACAGCCTAGTAGTGCTGCAAAATATTAAACTTTTTAAGTTATGGATAACTGGACCCAAGCTCATGTGAGGCCAAAATGCCTACGGCTAAGATGGGAAACAAAGCAAACGTTTTGAGTGGGGATTGATTTTTTTGAGTGTTGTTTGTTTTTAGCCAAGTCGGAAAACCAAATACCGACGAAATATTGAAAGGAACGCATTATCTTTTCTAGTGGAAAAGTACTATATGCATTATATAGGACATCACTTTTCCCCATAGAACCAGAATAATTTCAGTAAGAGCACTATATAATAATATATATCAGAGATAATTTTTTCTTTTAAAATGCGAACATAAGTATATATTTCAAGTATTTAATGTGGTTAAAGTTATAAAATTTACATAAAATAAAAGTACAACTGAAATTAATAAAAACACAACTAAATTTTACATAAAAATTGAGAGTAAAACTAAAATTTCAATGATACGAGTGGGGTGAGCTCAGTAATACCTCCCTTTGTCCCGAAACTTCGAATGAATAAAGTTAGTAATTTAACTAGAACGAATATGGTTCTACTGTACTAATACAGTACTCATGCTTGTACATTTTTGTTTCTGATATGTTTACCGTATCTCGCGGTATATATGAGCTACCTGCGCTGAGAAGCAGAAAAACGAATCAGATGAGTTACGATTACGAATTATTTCCAAGGAGGGCTAGGCTGGAAGAGAACCCGTGATGTCCGAGGGTATCTTTTTGCTGAAAAATATAGAACACTTTTTAGTTTATTAATATTTTTGAAGATTTTTGTGACATAAGTAATTGCATATTGAATGTGTAGACTTTGAAATTGGGACTAATTACTAGTCTCTAACTTTTCTTTTCTCCAAGATGATAAACTAGATCCAAGTGTTGGGACTTTGCGCCTCTAGCGAGGCCCGCCCCGTCGTCACGTTGTCGGGAGGTGAGTTGTCTGCTGAAAAGAAAGATAACGTAGTCTTTTTGGGGTCTGTTCGGTAGAAATAGAAGAACCCAGAAGGATCGATTTAGAAAAACAGATATAGAGCGTAGCTGGGACTAGGGCGAGGGGCTGTATCCTGTATGAAGGAAAGGATCGTAACATAATTGTCTCACAGTTGTTTGACGTAATAAGAATAAGAAAAAAGTTGTGGTAGAGAATATCAAAATTCTTTGCCTGTGGAGAACAGCAACAAAAGCATCTGGATTAAAAATCAACGGACTAAAATCATCTTCTTAATACAAAGGAAAATAAGGACCGAAACATTTGATTATTTCTTTCATTCTACTTTTCTGATCTCTTCCCCCTCGTGCAAAAGCGAAGACGGTGATCATGCCTCCTCGTTTGACAATCTCGCCTCTTCCCTTATGACGCTACTCGTGACATATCTGGTCGAGATTTCGTCGCAACCTCGCCATGATGCCCAATCCGTGACTGCTGGGTTGGTTTGTCGACGACTATGAGGGGAGCAATGGCTGTAAGGCTAGACGGGTTGCGAAGGCCGACGGCTTTCGAATCTATACATTATGAGCAAAAAAGAATAAAGCTTTACCATCAGCTACAATCTGAACATCTTGCATAGTCAAGAGGCGTTTCTCCATTGCCGCCTCTGATCTTGCAAATTATAGTTGTAGTTTTTATTATTATCAGACAACCTAATCATTGTCCATTAAGTTTTTAATTAATTGGTACGTGTTTCTCTTTTGATTTCATTTTTGACTTTAGTTGTTTTCCGCTCCAGGTGTCATCTTCTTTTTCAATTTGGAGATCCAATTCCAAAGGCAATAAACAACGCACAACATCAACCTTTCGCTGACGATGAAAATATCGTAAATTCGGTTATAAATATGTAAAATTTTTATATGTTATAATAACAATAAAAAAATTATTATATTATAAAATTTTTATACATTATAATAAAAATAATTTTAATCATTTGATTACTACTATCTTTCTTGACACCCTACAAATTTAAATACACAAAAGTCAGTATCAAAGAAATACATCGTTTGAGTTTTCTGGTTTCAAAACATTTTTATTGGGGTGATAGAATTTAAGGAAATTGATGAAAATAGCTATGATGACGACGCCGCTGTAGAGAGTTCTAGTGAGAGAGGAAGGGCACGGTACTGTCGGCAGTTTGCTTCGGAGATCGTTTTGCGGCATGGGTGTCGAGATGGGTTCACAACTGTTCACGGCTGGCAGGGTTAGGGGCGGAGATGAGTTTGTGGCTGGGCAGAGATGGGATCTGGTTGCTCTATGGGGGGCGGGGTTTGTGGCTGGGTTGTAGCGGGATGGATTCACAGTCACGGTGGAGATGGATTCACGGATCTCGTCGGAGTTCAGTGCGACAGTAGGCTATGAAGAAGGCAGAAGGAGGAAGAAGAAGCTTTTTTCTTTTTCATTAAATTTGTTTTTGTTTTTGGTTTTTTTTTTTTGTTTTTTAAAAATTTAATTCATTTGGTATTAAATCCTATATGCCAGACTTTATTTTAATTTGGTGCTCTCACTTCTTTTTTTTTTTTTGGTGATACTGTTGATTCATATCTCACAACTGTACGTCACCGTTGGATCGTACTTCTATCAGTGGAAAGCGTTTGTGTTCTCCACCATAAATTTGTTCTAAGAATAAGTGACGATGGTTATTGTTAGGAAGGAACGGAGAAAATTATTTTTATGTAGAGAATAATATTATTGGTGCAAAGAATTTTTTCACTAAATTTCTATTTTTATATGCAGTCTATTTATTTATACATTTATAACTATCTATCTATATCTATATCTATAAATATAAAAAGAAAAAAATATAACAATGATAAAGTATAACAGCTTAGGCTTTCACGAAGTATGAATGGAAATTAAAAAGAAAAAAAGATTTTGACTAATGACAATTCTTCTATTTCAAAGGCAAGAGACTATGATCATGGACACCAGTTTCGGTGAAATTTTAAAAATTTTGAGATACAGAAATATTTTTCTATTATAGCATTGATTTCAATAAAATATCGGATAAATATAAAAAATATTAGTAAATATAGGTGAAATATTGTAATGTATTTTATACAAAATTTCGGTACATATTGTGGACATTTTGATCAAATTTTAGTAATGTTAAAAATTATAAAATTTGATGTTTTTTTCTTATATAATCTATCAGTATTTTATACTTTTAATTAATGAATATTTTCATTAGTTTGCAATCAATGAATTTTGAATACAATTATAGCAACTCTTTCAATAAGGCTCCTATCATAACTCGTCTTTTTGGGCTGTGATAAATCACTTTTTCTTACTTACTTATATGTAAAAATTTAGGAAATTTTTTTTTCCTTAACTCAAATAAATAATTTACATAAACAACCTTGTGTTTATGAAATTTTTCGTTAAACATATCATTTCAAAATAACATAAAATATACTCAGAAATATATATATGCTTGTACTTAAATAAACAGTCTTTCTTGTATAATACCGTTTTCCAAGACTTACATTTCAAAATGTCATAAAATATCTTGCAGTGGGAATATCACAACAGCGGATTCCATACCCAATCTACACACCATCCACCCCTTCGCCAGCTAACCATTTAAATTTATTTTGACCTTCTCGTTAGAATACCTAGAACATGAAATACTTAAAGAGCTAACGCCTAGTAACTCCCATAAATCCCACATGAATGTTCAAATAAATGCATGATTCGATTATGCTTTCTTATAAACTTTCTTTATCATCAACCTTTCTTATATTTTATTAGGGCCCAAGTGTTCGTACCATTGCGCATTTTCATTTAGGTCTACGTAACTTTGTGATCATACATATCCTTTAAACCCTTCTTGAGTTAGGAGTCAGTACGACACTTTTCTTAGTTTTTGGTGATATATTTACCAGTCCATTTATTATGGTTGACATACCATGCATGAAGTGACATTCACATGTTGTACTCAAAAGATAAATTCTTTTGTATAGCATAGTACACACAGGTACCTACTTTATATACACACAGGTATGTAACACCCGTCAATTTTCATGTAATGTATGAGGAATGACGTTATGTAATTTTATTAATGATTTATAATTTAATGATACTAACTATTTTATGTTAAGTGTTATGACAGGTAACGGTCACGTGGAATTGATGTGCTCAAATTGTTCGTGTCAATTACGTTGTATGTTATATGATAATTTTTGTAATAATTAATGTTTTGTTAAACTTTGTTGTGTAAGGCAATTCGGCAGGCTGAAATGACCCTCACGGAATGACAGGCCGATGAATATAATCGGCAGGGCGGACCTCATGCATTCAGCAGGCCGAAGTGGGACATCGGCAGGATGATGACAGCTGACGAGCAGTCAGCAAAAATTTCCTAAAATGGTGACGATGATGATTGGATAATGATTGTTGATTGATTGGCATATTATTGGATTGTTTTTTTTTAATTTTGGTAATGGAATTTTTGACTTTGACAATTGATGATGATTTCCTTATTTTTAGACTTGAAATATGGTAAGTTTGAAAGATTGGTTGACTCTTCCCAAACTTTCCTCAATTTTCCAAGATTATCATGCTCATTTGTGGAAAATTTGCTATCAAATTCAGAACTTAATCCTCCTCACATATCACTCCCATCGTTATTCACACACACACTCTCTCAAAAATTTTCGAGTAATTTCTCTCCATCGTTATTCATACACACAGTCTTTCAAAATTTCTCTCAGACATATATTCTTCCTTCTTTCTTCTACATATCTTTCTCCTTTTTCTCTCTCTCAATTCTCCTGCAAATAATTGAAAGAAGTATTGAAATTTCATTGGGTAAAATTCAAGTAAGAATTGAAGAATATTGTTTTGAGGTAAGAGACTTTTCTCAACAATTCTAAAATTTTAAATAACTTGTAATGCGACTGACATATCTTTCTTTACAAATTTTGTTTTGCTTTGAATTTTTAATATGTTATTCATGTATGTGTTATGTGCTAACCCTCAAAATTTCACCTCAATTGGATTTTTTTAAGCTGAGATACGAATTTTTTTCTCTCTGCCCCTCACTGCTGATTAATGTTGAACGGTAACGTTGTGTTGTCTCTATGTTCCGACCCTTATATCTTTGCCTACAAATTTCCTTTTGCTCTGAAATTTTAATATGATTTTCATGAATATGCTATGTGATGTTGTTCCAAATTTTGTGCCATTTGGTATTATGTAGGCTGAGATATTAAATATTCATGCTCTGCACCTCATAATGAATTGTTGCTGATCGGTTATGTTGCACAATAACGTGCTTTTTGTTCATAGGGAAAGTGTGCTTTAATTTTTACAATATTTGGCAGATGTGTTCATGGTTATATTAGGTTGTAAACTAAAAAATTTTGTGGTTGTATAATGTGTGTGTTGTGAGTTATTAAACTTTCTTCAAACTAGGTTTTATGGCTGAGAACCTGCAAACTTTGGACCTCTTGTTTCTCTAACTTTTTATTGTATCTATATGATTTTGTTTGGTCATGAGAATTTTTGTAGTAGGATGCTATTATGTATATAGGTTGTCACAAAATTTTGAGGTCTAAATTATTTTCGTGATATTTTTCTTAAATGCTAGTTTGAATGGTGTTTGCTACCCATGTTTGTTAAGTCAGTTTTACTACTGATTTCAATTGTGTATTTTGACCTACTTCGATTTTTGTTGAAGCCAATTTTTTGATATATTATAGTTCTATGTGTCTATTATATGTATTTAATTTTTGTAGATTTTCCTATGACTTCAAAATGTGATAATAGGACCTGAGTTTAGAATTGTTCACTGCTTAACTGTGCTGGCAGATTTTGTGTCTTGAATTTTGTGACTTATTTTAAACATTAAATGGAATTTTTATGGCCAACAAAAAATCATGGTAATATGTTTATGTGTTAACTTTGTCCCTGCCAAGTTTGGAACTTGAATTGTGTGTTAATTATGAGATATTAGGCTGTGAATTCATAAGGGTCAGACAGCATGTGTATAGGTAGTTTTGCTGAAATGTTTTATTTTGATTGATAAAATGTGTTTTGATTTAATGTCCTCTAGAGAAGCATGTATGAGTATGTTATGTGGCATTGAATGATTTCATGGTCTGTCACGCCCCGGAGTACGGGAGGTGACGTGGTGGTTTAATTAAATTAATTAAGTAAGGATTTAGTTAAAAATCAGGGTTTTAGAATGAAGTTTCTAAATAAAATGTGATAATTTTATAAATCGTTTGAATAGAAAAGTTAAAGAAATAAATGAATCATCTTAGAGTAGAAATAACATTAAAATAATTAAATATGGGGTGGAACGCGTATGAGTCCCACTGACCCACATATTGTGCACACACATATAGTACTGACAATATTATGATACAACCACAGTCCAGAGTAAAAGAAAAGTTATAGTCTTACATGCCTTGAATAGTGAATTAACCTACCAAATGCCTCTACTGATCGTAAGTCCGGTCGGCGGACTCTTCTCCAAACCTATGCTGATATCCACCTAGGGTTAAGATTTTAAAACAGATAAAATGTGAGCGAAAGGCTCAGTAGGACTACATTTAGAAAATTAT
>CAMOHE010044275.1:17570-34322 GCA_946598075.1 Artocarpus hirsutus | reverse complement strand
CATCAAAGCATCTCAAAGGGTATCTATATTTAAATATATTATTTTTTTCAAATTTTTTTAATAGATATTTTTAATATTGACGAAGTTCTAAAGTGTTTTGTCTTGAAGCGCAAATTTTTAAGTGCTCAATTGGAAACATACCTGTGTCTTTATTTACAAAGTAGAGATTCCCAAAGCTAGAGCCTATATATATGGGACGGGTAGAGGTTGATAAGAGTTGAGTAAATAGTTCCAAACTTGCCTAATAAGCAAGCATAAAAGTTTTATTTATTGAGTTTAAACAAGCATTTAAAATTGATTATTCATCAGTTTGAAAACTAATAAAAAGCCCAATATCAGCTGCAAAAAAAAGTTAAAAAAAAAAGAAATGAAAGAGAATAAAGCATAATATTATAAACAGAGCAGAAGAAAATCACCATCTTGTACTTAACAATGGGCTGCGATGATAAGTTAAAATAGTATATCAAGTTTCTGGGGAAACAAAGGAGATTTGTGTCATGACCGAAAAAATCCATAAATTAATAAGTATAATTAATTAAGGATCTTTCCATAACTATGCCTTTAAGCTTATAGAAAAAAAAAAAAAAATAGAGCTTACAAGTTTATGTTTTGGTAAGAATTACAAGAAATGTACACGAGAGAGCATGAAAATCAAAGAAAAAGATTGATCTTAGATAAGCCAATGCATTTTTAACAACCCAAGCAACAGTTTGGTCCAATAGTTAAGCATCAAATTAATTACGTTATATAAAACTCAAGAATTTAAGTCAACGGTTGTTTGAAAAAAACCCAAACACTTAACATGGAAATTCAACTTAAATTTTCAGAATTTTATAATTAAAGTGAATTCGGTAGTATACAATACCATTAAACGTTACAAGGATATATTTAGGAAACAGTTTAAGATTAGGAGACCTTTCGTCTTAAAGTTAAAGATGAATGGAGTTTATCAGTGAGGAACCTTAGATTTAATAAATTAGAATTTCAAGTATAAGGACTACATTAAAAGTATACATGTAGACAGTTTTACACAGTTAAGCGAGATTAGTAAGTTCTTATTTAATTTAAAGAATTTATTATTAATGAAATTAAGGAACTAACTTTACAAGCACGAATAACTTAAGCCTGTTTTAGTAAAGGCTAAGAAAATTCTAGAATTAAATAATGTAATTTACATATGTAAGTTAAGGATTTTCCTAGATAATATTATAACATGTGCTAATTCTCATGTAACGGATATTGTTAGATAAGTAATGACGTTATGTATTTTTTTCTCTTATGATATTATGTTACTGACTACTTTATTTTGAGTGTTACGACAAGTGACAGTCACGTGGAATTAATGTGCTCCACGTGTTCATGTCATTTACAATTTTATACTTGGTAATTAATTAGTAATTAATTAATATTTTGTTATATTTTAGTGTATACGGCAGTTTGGCAGGCCGATCTTTTAACTTTGACAGGCTGAATTATCCCTCATAGAACGGTAAGTCGAACCTCACGACTTCGGCAGGCCGAAGTAAACCATCGATAGGCCAAAGATAGTTGCCGAGTAATCAGCAAGTAATCACTAAAAATTGTGGCATGGATGATTGATTTGATTGGCTAATAAATTCTGATTGATTAGCATTCTTTTGGTCTTTTTGCTTGTTTTAGGTAATAGAATGTTTGACTTTTATGGATGATTGGGTATTTGATTAGGTTTCCTATTTTGAAATCGTGAAATATGATAAGTGGAGCAATTATTAACTTTCCCCTTAATGCTTTCTATCATACGCATGAATTCCCCATTTCTTTAAAAAAAATTTGTTAACATTATAGAGAACGTTATTTTCATACCGTTCTCATTTTCATGCATATCTCTTCGTTTCTCTCAGGAAAATTCTCTTAGAAACATTCCCTCTCTTTCTCCATGTTTTCTTTTCTCCTTGTCTCCCTTAATTTTACTACAAATATTTGAATGAATATTGAGTATTCTTTTGGGCAAATTCAAGGAAAGCTTGAGAAGAAACGCATTCTAGATTAATCTTGAAATTTTATTTTTCTCTTTAATCTGACCCCCATAACTCTATCTACGAATGTTCGTTTGATGCAAAATTTTAGTATAATGTTTATGCATGTTATGTCATGTTTCTCAAAATTTCATGCCATGTAGAGTTTCGTATTTTGAGATATTATATTTTTATTCTTTGCCACTCATAGTGAATTGTTGTTGATTGGTAATGTTGCACAAAAATATAGTTTTTGTTCATAAGGCAAATAAATGTTATTTCACACAAAATTTAGCAGATATATTTATGTATATATTAAGTGTTGAACTAGAAAGTCTCATGATGATATGATGAGTATTTTATACGATATTGTAGTTTCATTAAGGTTAGGTTTTATGATTGTTCTATCAGTGAATTTTTGGACTTCTTGTTGTTGGATGTTTTTGAGTGACTAAATGAATTTATTTGGTGATGAAAATTTTTGTGGTTCTGTATTTATATGTTAATAGGTTGTCATATAAATTTTAGGGTCTACATAAAATTATTTTATGTGTTTGAGAATGATGATTGTGTGGAACTTACTGCCTGATATGTTGGGGTTTATTTTTGTCTTTGACTTCTAATGCATGTTTTAGATTAGTTTGAATTTATTTGAAGGTAATTTTTGGATGTTGTAGCTCTAGGTGTCTATTACATGCAGTATTTTTGTGGAATTATTTTATGGTAAAGATATTTTACTTTAATGACTTTAGTTAGGGTTGTTCATTGTCCAACTATTGCTGGCAGATTTTATACTATGAAGTGTGTGACTTGTTTTGGTTATCAAATGTAATTTTTATGACCAATGAGAAATCATGATATTATGTTTAAATGTTAGCTTGTTCCTCTAGAGTCTCATGTTTAACTTTGTTCCTCTAGAGTCTCATGCTTTAATTGGGTGTGATTTGTAAGTTATTGAGGTGTGAATTCGTAAGGGTCAGGCAGCATTCTTCATTGGTAGTTTTGTTCCAATGTTTTAAAGGCTGATAAAATGTGTTATGGATTAATGTTTTTAAGAGAAGAATGCATGTGTGATGTAATATGGTATTGGATGACGTCATAAAGATGCATGTTATTTTCTTGTGTATATGAATGATTGACATGAACACTTCAAGAGGTGAGCACATCAAGACCATGGCGACGTCATCTTCAATTAAGGTTTAGTAAGCTAATCAAGTAAGTACATTCTCACCTACAACATGATAAAGTTTATGAAAAGTTTAAAATCTATGTTCATGATGGTTTTATGATAACTTCCATGTTGATTATATATGATGTTTCATTATGAAAGTTTTGATGTATAGAAAGTTATGCACGTTTTGATGATTACGTATTTTGATGTATAAAAATATATATATATATGTATATATGTATTACCTAAATAAGTGTAGCACACCTATGTTTATGTTATGTTTATGTTTATGATGTCATGTTTGGTTTGGGATCAGGTACTCCCCTCCCCTTATGACGAATTGTCTACAATGATGATAATGGTGCAGCACGCCCCTAAAGATAATATGAACGAAGTTTTAATATGGTTGATGTTAATAAAAGATATGCTCTATACAAAACTGTGCCTAGTGCACTATTATAATGATGATGATTATGGTTATGATATTTCTTAAAGATGTTCATAAAATGTTTTATGATGCGAGATAGAAAAAAGTACTTACTAAGCTTTCGCTTACTTAGTTTTACATCATGTTGTAGATAAGGGTAAGAGGATTATGGAATAGGTGGAGAGCAAGGACAAGCATGTGAGTTTGAAAGGATGGATTAAAAACAGAAGAACACCAAGCAAGAGTTTTGAAGATTCTAAACAATGATTTTATTTATTGTCTGTTAAGTTTTTCCACACTATGTTGAATTGGGACCTTCTTTTATTTTATTTGCTATTGTTTTTACAATAGATCAGTTTGCCAATCATTATTGATTGGTCTGCCAATGTTGGTATCGGCCTGTCGATCACCCTGTATCGGTTTATCGATCTATGTGTTTTAAAACCCCATTTTTGTAAAGCTTTAAACGGCCTGCCAGTGGTTGAAGTTTGGATTGCCGGTCATGTTTGGCCTGCCGCTGTCTAGAGTTCGGCCTACCGAATTATGAACAGAATTTAAATGGTGATTTTAAATTTTATTTGCACTATGGCTTCATTAACTTGGTATTGATGAATTGTTTAAAAAAAATATATGCAGGGATCTTGGGATATGTTTCTAAACTATGTTTTAAATTAAAATAGTTTATGTAAATAATAATAACATGGATGAATGTTATGACATCTGTGACGTCCATAAGGGGGCGTTACAAATATCATGTTTGATTTTATGCTAAAAGGATTTATGGAATTAATATAAATATTCCAGAATTCTATAGTAAATTTTAAAATTAAATTTTTTAATTTTTGTGATTAAATAATTCGATTGATAAATTCTATTACGATTGTCTCTAACATAGACTTTAAATTGATTTCATAAAAACTGTCAAATCTGTTTAATTAGTAAAGTTTGCAAAATCTAACCCAAAAAAAATATGTTAAAGACAATGATCGGGACTTTTATATAAGCATGAAAGCTATTAAAACATGAATTTAATACAAGTAACTCTCATGAAAAAAAATAAAAGAAGGAAAAATTATCTTTAACTTATAGTTTTACGGTAAACTTTTTACAATTAACCGAAAAGGCACCTTTTGATACTAGTTTTTATAAATGAAGATCATGTAGTAATAGCATGCTATTTTTGACAAATTATTAAATTAAAACGTTCTAGACAAGCTATACAAGCTCAAGATTTTATGTTTTATTAAATTCGGACAATATTTTATAGAATGATTTTAGTTCAAAACCATGAATTATATGAATATATATATTTTTTTAAAAAATCCTTAATGATTTCTAAATGAATATTATAACAGTTTTTATAGAGAAATCCGACACGTTAGATTCTTAGTATTATGACTGTAGACCACTCGGGTCATAATATTAATGCTACTCTACATATAATGTCTTAGGTTCATTTTTGGACTTAATGGGCTTTAAACCAAATACGAGCCCACTAAGTAAACTAAGATTGTAGTTAATTAGAGCTTAATCATGAATTTAAGAAGCTCCTAATTTAGTTAATTTATGCTATATAGACTTAGTAATGATAAGATAATTAATTAATTATTTAAACAAATTAATTATCAAATCTGAATATGAATTAAAGGCAATTAAGAAAAATTGGATATTATAATGATTTAATTAAATAATTAATCCTTGTAAAAGAATTAGCAGTTTTTATGATCCCTTAGTAAGAAGGATTATGATCTAAGGAAATGATCAAATTCTTAAGATTATGCTAAAATTAAAATAGCATAAAATATATTTTTCTTAGACACTCTCAATGGGTGTTTTATACAAAATTGATTCCCATAGAAGATAAGGAATTTAGTGTGACGCCCCCTTACGGACGTCACAGATGTTGTTACATTCATTTCTTAATACTTTTATTTTAAGATAAACTATAGTTCCAAAACATAACTTGAAAACATCCCCCAAGATCCATGCATACTGTTTTTTTATATCAATATTTCATATATTACTCATTTATAAACATTTTTTAAATAGTTTATCTCACTAAATAATAAATTCATAATAAAATACATAGTTCAAAATCTGCTTACCCAATTCGACAGGCCGAACATGAGACTTTGACAAGCCAAACTCGACTGGCAGACTGAAGATCATCCATCGCCAGGCCGCCCGAGGCTTTACAAAACAGAGTTTTTTAAAATTTAAAAGATCGACATGCCGATTAAATTATTCGACAGTCCGACCAGTTATGGTCGGCAAGCCGACCGACTATCAAAAATCTAAAATTAATGTTAAACAAGTTCAAATACCTTAAAGTGCAAAAATCAAACATTCTCAAAAAGAAATAAAATAAAAATAAAACATAATTCATAAGTTTTAAAATTTCTTTCTTAGCGTCTTCCGTTTTCAATCCATCATGATCAACTCACACACCTTTCCTTGCCCTCCACCTAGTCCATGATTTTCTTACCCTTATCTGCAACATGATATAAACTAAATAAGCTAAAGCTTAGTAAGTACATTTCATATCTCACAACTTAAAAACATTTTATGAACATCATCATCAAAGGCTTCATCGTAATAGTGCACTACGCACAGGTTCATAAAATAAATCATCTTTCCTTATATTATCCATATTAAAACTTATTCATTTTATCTTAAGGGCCCAAGTTTTATATCATAATCATCATTGTAGGCGTGCCGTCATGAGAGGAGAAGGGTAGCTAATCCTAAACCAAACATTTAACGTCATAACATAACATTGGTGTGAAACGGTGGGTGTTATATAGGTGATACATATATATACATATTTAAACTTTTATGCTTTAAAATACGTCATCATCATACATGCATAACTTTTTGAACATAAAAATCTTTCATAAGTAATATTTAAATGAAATCATCGTAAAATCATCACAGATATCATCATGAACATAATTTCAAACCTTTATAAAACATATAATGTTGTAGGTGAGAATGTACTTACCTTAATAAGCTTACTTAACCTTAATTTGTAGGTGATGACGCCGCGGTCTCAATGTGCTCACTTTATATTGTGTTCATGTCATACATTCATTAAAAATGGCAATTATTATATATTTTCAACAAATTAATCAACATAACATCCGTATAACATCGCACATACTTTCATTTCTTGAAACATAAATTTATAACATGCTTTATCACACATACATTTATTTCATAAATACATCAATAATGTACCACTTGCTATTCAATTCTCATGGCAATGATACCAAAAACACACGCTCATATATAAAATTTACATTCACACATGAACATGTATACATGATAAAATATTAATAGTCATTTTATACAATAGTACAAAATATTGTGCACAAACCTCTAGAAAATATAATATGGCATCTACTAGTAATTTACCTACCACACACAAATTTAACATAATGATTACCAATCTTTTAATGACAACTTATTAAAATACAAAAATACAGCACCACAAAAATATTTCATCATCAGGTATATTCATAATTCATACAAAATATCATAGCAAAAAAAAAAAAAAAAGTTCAATAAATTTTTCCATTAAAACAGTCTAAAAACCTAGCTTTAATAAAAATTTCACAACACATAAAATATCCGTCATATTATCATAAGAGTTTCAAATTATAAATTAACATATACATAAAATATTTGTAAAATTTCGTGGGAAGTATCGATCATTTACTTTATAAACAAAAACTACATTTATGTGCACATAAACAATCAACAATAATTTTTATGAGAGGCAGAGAGGAGAAAATTCATAACTTATAATAGAAAAATCTAATGAACGTGAAATTTGAAGAAATAGCACATAACACATGCATGAACAACATATTAAAATTTCAGAGCAAAAGAAAATCCCTAGACAAAGTTATGGCAGTCGGATTGAGGAGAGATACAATTTTAGAAATACCAAAAACTGAGTTCTTACATTAAAACAAATTCTTCCCAAGCTTCCTTGAATTTACCCCAACAAAATTTCAATATTTCTTTTAAGTATTGAAAGAAAATAGAGAAGATAAGAGGAAGAAATTGTGAAGAAAAGGAGAAAAGAGAGTAAGAGTGTGTCTGAGAAAAAGTTTACGTGAAAAATAATCGTGCAAAAGGAAACTTATCTCTCTCTATTATTTTTTTAAATAGAAATTTCTGACTAAAATCGGGGCAATCTTCACATGGGAAATAAAGAGGATTGAGGGGGAAAAGTCAAAGCTTTCGAGAATGGTTCAAGTTACCATATTTCTTAGTTTCAAAGCAGGAAACTTCATCAATTAAATCCAATCAATCAAAAGTCAAATGTTCTATTACCCAAAATAAGAACAATTAAGCCCAAAATGTGTCAATAAATCAGCAATCATTCCAATTATATCCAATTATCATCGTCACAAATTTTGGGTGATTTCTGCTGATTGCTTGTTAGCAGTCTTTGGCCTGTCGATCACTCAGTTCGGCCTACAGAAGTTTGAGGTTTGACCTGCCAATTGTTTTCATCGGCCTGCTATTTAGTGATGGTTATTTCGGCCTACCGATCTGCCTTAATATACTAGAATTCATCAAAGCATTAATTATCACAAAAATTATAATTAAACATGCAACATTAATAGCATGAATACTTTGAGCATATCAATTCTACGAGATCGTCACCTGTCATAACACTTAGAATAAAATTGTTAGTACCATTATATCATATATCATAACACATAAAATAAAAAAATTACTTAACGTCGTCATTAATTGACACAATCCATTATATGGAAATTTGAGGGGTGTTATATTTAGGGCTAATAAAGAAACCTACTACAAGAAAACAGGTAAGTAATAATCTCATCTATAGCGTAAAAACTATAGTTTTCAAACTAAATGGGTTTTAACATGTTTATATGAAAATCATAAAATGCATGATCAGTGCTATGCCATGTTATGTCATGCCAAGATGTGCTATATTCATGTCATGTTATGTGATGATAAGTTATGTCATGATGCATGCAATACTAAATTATATTGTGCATTCACTTTATGTTAAGTGTGCTTACATTTGTATGTGTGATACTATGTAGTAACATGTTATACTACATATATATAATAAGACAAGTAAAACAAATAAGACAAGTTAAGAGTATCGTACCAAACTCTTGACTTATGGTGAGGCTTAAATTTTTTAAAAAAGATCATGATGTTATTAGGACCTTGCAAATCCTAATCTCCTGATGATCTTGATACAGTTTATAATCTTGGTGTCGTTGGGACCTCGCGAACCTTAATTTCCTGAGAATCGTGCACAGTTAGTATGATTTCTCAAGCCCAATCAATAAGATAAGATAAAACTTAAATAATTAAGCATAAAACGAGTCAATAAGCAAGCATAATATGATCATGTATATTTTTATTAAATGATCTTCAAATTGTTTTGCGAGTTGAACTTCTTACTTGCTAAGCAAAAGCTCATTTAAGTACGTTCATTCTATAGGTGAGAAAACCTTTAACATCATTTGATTGGGCAGTGATGAGTGGCTGACGCATGATAGAAATGAGAACGAATACAACTCACGTAAAAATGTATTTTCTATATTATGCTTACTTTTTATAAAATTTTGTAGGTGTAAATAATTAAGTAGCATTACAAATGAGCCTTAGAGACCAAGGTTGTAGTCATTTTTGACCTCAAATTTAAAAAGGGATCAAGACTTTCAACAAGATATGTATACACATATATATGTTGCATCGAAAAATGCAACAAATACACGTAAATTTTCTAGTAAAAAATTATAGTAATAATTCGTTTTAGAAATGTTTTGAAAGTATCATTTTAAGTTAAGAAAAGTATTAAAATAATAATTTTTAAGAAAATTATTGTGGTAGTTTTAAAAGATTTAAGTTTTAATAAGTTATTGTTATGATAGTTTTTAAAAGAATAAGTTTCAAGAAATTATATTACGTTTTAAATTTAATCAAAATGCAAATTATGTTAAAAAAATTTATTCCGCAATTCTAAATACCTTATTTTTAAATTTGTTTAAGTACTAAGAATATGTAGAATAAGTAACGGTTACGTAGGTGGGGTCGTTATAATTTTAACCTCATATTATTTTGAATTCAAATCACATGAAATATCATCAGGATTTATGCACTGAACTGGAATCAAGGGCAAATCCATTTTCTTTTTATTGTTAATCCAGAACTCTTAGTCATGCCTAGATTTTCAAGGGTGTCCCACTGGGGAGTTCTCAGCAAAAATTGAACAGTAAGCTCAATATCAGCTATATATCAACTGATATGCCAAGACGCATTCTTCTAGCAGCACCAATTGTTTTGAACTAAAATCAGTCCTAGAAAATGTACGTGCCACCTAATAAAAGCGCAGGAAATTTTCAACGGCCTAGATCGCTTCTTTTCCATTTTGATTGGAAATTTCCCAACTAATCGTAAGAAGCCAACAAATTTAAATTTGACTGAGGTGCATTGGTCTAGCTATCACATGAAAAAAAAAAAAAAGATCTTCATTTAGTCCCCATTCCCCATCAAAGCCATGTCTATATCAAATTAAGCAGCAACAAATATATATATACACACACACACACACACACACACACACACATATATATGCAATACAAAGAGAAGTTTTCAATGGACTAATACCGTTGCCGGATTATTCATGAAATTGCTATTATATATACGTATATGCACATTATACGGTGTATGATGTATGACACTGTCATACACTGTCTCTTTTCCTCTTAAAAGATTCTTTCTTGCTTTTGGTTGATTCCACTGTCAGTTACTAGGATGTATAACTAATGGTTAGGTAAATAGTAGCATCAAAGCATCTCAAAGGGTATCTATATATAAATATATTATATTTTTAATAATTTTTTTATTGATATTTTTAATACTTAGTCAAGTTCTAAGGTGTTTGTCTTGAAGCACAGTTTTTTAAGTGCTCCATTGGAAACATATCAGTTGTCTTTATCTACAATGCACAGTTTGCCAAAGCTAGAGCCTATACTTATGGGACGGGTAGAGCTTGATAAGAGTTAAGAAAATAGTTCCAAAACTTACCTATTAAACAAGCATATAAGTTTTGTGCATTGAGTTTAAACAAGCATTTAAAATTGCTTACTCATCAGTTTGAAAACTAATAAAAAGCCCAATATCGGCTGAGAAAAGGAGTAAAAAAAAAGGAAATGAAAGAGAACAAAGCATAATAATATAAATAGAGGAGAAAACAATTTCCATCTTGTACTTAACAATGGGCTGTTATGATAAGTTAAAATAGCATATCAAGCTTCTGAAGAAACCAAGGAGATTTCATTGCATAGGTGACCTCATATTATTTTGTATTCAAATCACATTGAAATATCATTAGGATCTATATAGAGAACTGGATCAATCAAGTGAAAATTCTTTTCTTTTCATTATGAATACAAAAATCTGAGACATGCCTAGATTTTCATGGGTGGTCCCACTGGGGAGTTTTCGGTAAAAATAGAACAGTAAGCTCAATATCAGCTATATCAAATGATATGCCAAGACACATTCTCCTACCAGTACTAATTGTTTTGAACTCAAAATCAGTCCCAGAAGAAGTATGTGCCACCTAATAAAAGCACGGAAATTTTCAACAGCTCAGATCGCTTCTCCTCCATTTTGATTGGATATTCCTCAATTAATCATAAGAAGCCAATAAATTTAAATTTGACTGAGGTTGGTCTAGCTATCACATGAAAAAAACAGATCTTCCTTTAATCCCCATTCCCCATCAAAGCCATGTCTATCAAATTGAGCAGCAACAAATATTTATTTTTAAGTTTGTCTTTTTCAATTGCATCAATTTTCGGTTGTTGCTGTTGTTAAATCAATGTCTATTCATTAAGAATAATAGTTATAAAGATGAATTATCATGTTACTTGTAATCAAATAATATCAATTATAAGATGAAAAGCTGAAATACTGTACAAAACTCTTTTTTAAAAAAAAAATAATTCATGGCATGCATGCCATTTGATATAAAATTGCCTTGCTCCAACAGCATGTGACTTTAGTTTACCATAAATGGTATATAAAAAAAAGAGATGTTGGACTAGGAATACAAAACAAAATAATTAATTTCTAGTATCTTTTCAATAGTAATAACATATCATAAATCTTTAGACATGGGAATTAAGCATAAATCATATTTTCTTCTGACTGTCACGCCAAACAACTCCGCCACGTCCAAGTCTCTATTGGGCAGCTTCCAATCAAAACGATAAAGCAACATTGCAAGAGGAACCTCAACATTAATCAAACCGAACGACATGCCTGGGCATGTTCTCCTTCCAGCCCCAAATGGGATATTCTCAAAATTTGTTCCTCTATAGTCTCCAGAGTTATCACGACACTATAAGAAAAACTACATTTAATAACATATTATTTACGACACGTAATTTTTGAATGTCGTTAAAAAGTACATACAACGACATCTCCAACAAAGATATCGTTAATGACATTTGAAACAATAATTAACGACATCTGTATAGATGCCGCATTAAATGTCTCATTTTAACAACAATAGTTTGGTGTCGTTAAATTATTTAACTATAAGTAGAAGATGTTGTCAAAGCCTTGAAGATTCTATGACACCTCTTATAGACGACATCTTGACCAATATAGCTTGGTTGAAGTGTTTCCACATGCATGTCAAGTATGAAAGGATCAAACTTGCAAAGAATAGTGCCAAAACAATTTCAATCACATCGCTTCTAGATAAACATAAACGAATGCAAATCTTGAAAGTAATATGTATAATAAATCAACTAATTAGATAGGACATATATTGTGGGTGTAGTTTCAATGGTTATGATTCTAATAGGTACTATTATTATTATTAACTATTTTATATAAATCTGACGTTTATAATAAAGTGAATAGTTGACAAAAAAATTATGATAGTTAATGAGGTTAAATTATTTTCACGTCATATCACCAATTGTCATACTACCATTATATTATATGTTTAAGTTGTATAATACTTAAACATGTATAGTGTTTATAAAAAAATAATTATCAAGAATTTATGAAAACTCTCCATTTATTAATGCTTTAAATTAAATGAGTTAATAGGACTTAGGCCTCACTTATTTGGTCTCAGTCAAACAAAGTTTTTTTTTTTTTTTTAAAGAAAAGTAAACGATGGAAGAAGACAACTCATCCCTGTGCGAGGGTCCATGTTAACCTTCTATGTATTATCTGATGTTCTGAAAGGAAAAAATTATCGAAAATTAAATGGAAAATTTCACAATTGCCCCCGAACCTTATATCACTTGGTCTCCCTTTAGTTGTTGGCGCTCACTTTTACAAATTAAGCTATCCTAAACTATGACGGTGTTCCACAATTAGCCCATTCATCAAAAATTTGATAATTTTTGGATGATTAGTCGGTCATTGTTATTATTATTATTTTTTTATTTTTAAAGAAAAATTTTGACGGAGGGGTTAGTTGTGTAACAAGATCATAGTTGGGATCACTTAATATGTCAGAATAAAGTTAGGGACTAAAATTAGACCAATGCTATAGTTCTGGGTCATTTGCGAAATTAACTCAAAATTAAAGTAATGTGAAACCTTTAAATATAACAAAGACATTATGGAAAATAATACCTGAATTAACCCAAAAAAAAAAAAAAAGATCATAGCCCTTGGAATATTGATCAAGAACGAAAAGAGGGGAGAAAAATACTGAATAAAAATAATAACTAACGTCTGTGTAACAACGTAGCCAATATAATATTAAAGAATATCCTTGTTCATGTCATGAAAGAGACTTTGCCACCATTAACAAGTGTTTGTTTGAAATGATCTAACTTGCAGCGAATTGCAAAACAATTTCAATCACATTGATTGCGGATAAACATAAAACATATGCACACCATGAGAATAATATATATCACAAGCCAGCAAATATGTCCTATCTATGGACTATATATATATATATATATATATATGGAAACAACCTCAAGCAGTAAGGAATTGCAGCCTCTTTAGTCCGATATTTTCTTCACTTTCATCATGGATCTCCAACTTTCTTCCATTCCAATCCCTCTCATCTTATTCCTCTTTGTGTTTATGGTGTTGAAAAAACTGAACAAAACCATAAACTCTTCTTCAAAACTGCTCCCAGGACCATGGAAGTTGCCCATCACAGGAAATTTGTACCAACTGCTAGACTCCTTGCCCCATCATGCATTAAGAGACGTGGCCAGGAAACTTGGACCCCTGATGTACCTACGAATCGGGCAGGTTCCAACTTTGGTGGTTTCGTCGCCAGAGTTCGCTAAAGAAGTGATGAGAGCTCATGATGTCGTCTTTTCATTTAGGCCATGCTTTCTTAGTGCACAGTTCATACTCTATGATTCTACGGACATTTTTTTTTCCCCATATGGCGAGTACTGGAGGCAACTGCGAAAAATTTGCATGCAGGAACTCTTGAGCGCGGCGAGGGTTCAATCTTTTTGACCTATTACAGAGGAAGAGATGTTTAATCTCATAAAAGGGATAGCTTCACATGTTGGTTCTTCTATCAATCTCCTCGACTTATAACATCACAACAAAAGCAGCCTTCGGTAATAAAAGCAACGATCAAGAGGACTTCATGTCGGTCGTGAAGGAAGCACTAGAGATGGGATCAGGTTTTGATGTTGCAGATGTGTTTCCTTCTTTCCTTTTTCTTGATCTTCTAGTCTTCGGTACGAGGGCTAAACTAGAGAAGCTACACCAAAAGTTCGATAGGATAGTAGAAAACATCATCAAGGAACATAAAGTGAAGACAACAGGAAAAAATGGTGATGGTGATACCGTCATGGAAGATCTAGTAGATGTTCTTCTCAAGTTTCATAATAGTCATGACCTTGGGTTTTCCTTAACAACGGACAACATCAAAGCAATAATCTTGGTAAGAATACCAATCTAAACTGTGTTATATTAATCTAGAAATATAAAGGATTTGTTTTATAAATTGCCACGTAATATTATGGAACTTATGAAAACTTGCATCCTGGTTACATAAAATTAATTATTCTATCCCTTAATGAAATAAAGGTGTTCAGAAAACCCCTTCAATCCAAAACCAGAGATAAAAACCCTAATTAATTAAAAGTAGTAAAAATTTAATCAGTAAAAAAAATAATGAAAAAGGGGAAAAAGCAATCTGCAAGTTTCCCTCCCCCTCCATGATTCCAATATAGCCCACACTCGCCAACCCAACAAGCTTGTGTCCGCCTCGCCAAGCTAGCGCCCCTCCCCCTCCCCCATCGTCCCAACCAATGTGCCACCCTCTTTTCTCCCTGCTGCAAAAACTATAATCCTTCTCCTCACCATGATCTCCCAAACTCGTCCATGTTTTAAGTTTTTTTTTTTTTTTTATAATAATTTATAATTAATTTTTGAATTTTAAATTAAGTTTTCAAATATGATTTTGAACTATTCAAAGTAATTTTGTCATATTATTGCTCTTAAATAACCGTGATATTTTGTTAGCCACAATAGACAATCTGTTAGTTTTATCCTTGGACCTAGATGGTAGGGATTTTTTTGAACGCTTTTATGTAGTTAACGCCGTGAATGACCACCTAAAAACATGCAAAAGTTGACATAAGGTTCATAGTTTAGGAGTAAATGTATAAAATTAATTTTTGCAACTAGTTAATAAAGTTTTCAAAGTCTACCCATGGGAAATGATCGCCCAAAGCTAAAAACAATTGTACAGTGAGTCATGTTAAAGACGTAACGATCCGTATAGATTCAACTAAGTTACTTTGCTCCCAAACCTATAATTCAAAGTATTAGATAATGCCACTCAGTTTATTTAACTTCCAGGATATCTTTTCTGCTGGGACCGATACTTCTGCTACTACTTTGGACTGGGCAATTGTAGAATTGATAAGGAATCCAAGAGTCATGAAGAAACCACACAATGAGGTGAGAGATGTATTTTGTAGAAAAGAGGAGATGGATGAAACATCCATTAGTGAGATGACATATTTGAAATCGGTTGTTAAAGAGACGCTAAGGTTACATCCTCCTGCCGCCATTATCCCAAGAAAATGCGAGGAAAAGTGCGAGATTAATGGTTATGAAGTACCTGCAAAAACTAGGGTCATAGTTAATACATGGGCAATCGGAAGAGATCCAAGATATTGGACTGAACCCGAGAGTTTTATACCAGAGAGGTTTCTTGATAACTCTATTGACTATAAAGGAGCAAATTTTGAATACATCCCATTTGGTGCTGGAAGGAGAATATGCCCGGGCATATCATTTGCTATGATTAATATCGAGTTTCCTCTTGCAATGTTACTTTACCATTTTGATTGGAAACTTCCCGATGGAATGAAAGATAAGGACCTGGACATGACTGAGTCATTCGCAGCAACAACTCGAAGAAAAGAGGATCTGCACTTGATTCCCATTGCTTATGACCTATCATCTATTGAAAAAATGGCCAAACTAAAAAAATAAAGTAACTTGTATCTGATAATGTATTAGCTATTTGTTTACCTTAGCACTTGTTATATATCACAAATAAAAGTAGTAAGACTACTATGTATTAATTAAGGCTGTATTTGTTGCGTGGTGTACCATAAAAATGGCCCCCTATAAGCTGTCTGTTTTCCTTGTGTCATTATTGAAAATAATTGGATTGTGTCTTGCAATTATGACACAATCAAAATATGTGTGTGCATTAAGAGGTATAAAATCTACTCTCATTTATGAGTTCATTTATTAATTGATTATTTGGACTAGTAACCTCCAAGATGAAAGGTTTGAATTTCCATAGTTAAGAGGCTGTTATACATCAATTTTAGATGTGCAAGAAGACTAAAGGTAAGGAAGTCACAAGTAATTGAAATGAATGGTAAGGCTGAAAAAGTTGACGATATGCATTTAAAAGATAAGTGCACAACTTTTACTTAGTAAGCATTAGCTCCATTGTTCTGTCCATAATATGCGGGTAAAAATGCGAAAGCACAAGAATTAATGAATGTTGGAGTGGGCGCTTTCCATATAAGGTTTGGCATAATCAGTAATCCAATGGTTTACCTTTATGTTATCAATGAGAAAATTTCAGCTTTTTTTCCCTCTCCCCTTTCTAT
>CAMOHE010044275.1:0-17550 GCA_946598075.1 Artocarpus hirsutus | reverse complement strand
ATTGTACAGTGAGTCATGTTAAAGACGTAACGATCCGTATAGATTCAAATAAGTTACTTTGCTCCCAAACCTATAATTCAAAGTATTAGATAATGCCACTCAGTTTTTTTAGCTTTCAGGATATCGTTTCTGCTGGGACCGATACTTCTGCTACTACTTTGGACTGGGCAATTGTAGAATTGATAAGGAATCCAAGAGTCATGAAGAAAGCACAAAATGAGATGAGAGATGTATTTTGTAGAAAAGAGAAGATGGATGAAACATCCATTAGTGAGATTACATATCTGAAATCGGTTATTAAAGAGACACTAAGGTTACATCTTCCTGCCGCCGTTATCCCAAGAAAATGCGAGGAAAAGTGCGAGATTAATCGGAAGAGATCCAAGATATTGGACTGAACCGGAGAGTTTTATACCAGAGAGGTTTCTTGATAACGCTATTGACTATAAAGGAGCAAATTTTGAATACATCCCATTTGGTGCTGGAAGGAGAATATGCCCGGGCATATCATTTGCTATGATTAATTTCGAGTTTCCTCTTGCAATGTTACTTTACCGTTTTGATTGGAACCTTCCCGATGGAATGAAAGATGAGGACCTGGACATGACTGAGTCATTCGTGGCAACAACTCGAAGAAAAGAGGATCTGCACTTGATTCCCATTGCTTATGACCTGTCATCTATTGAAAAAATGGCCAAACTAAAAAAATAAAGTAACTTGTATCTGATAATGTATTAGCTATTTGTTTACCTTAGCACTTGTTATATATCACAAATAAAAGTCGTAAGACTACTATGTATTAATTAAGGCTGTATTTGGACTAGTAACCTCCAAGATGAAAGGTTTGAATTTCCATAGTTAAGAGGCTGTTATACATCAATTTTAGATGTGCAAGAAGACTAAAGGTAAGGAAGTCACAAGTAATTGAAATGAATGGTAAGGCTGAAAAAGTTGACGATATGCATTTAAAAGATAAGTGCACAACTTTTACTTAGTAAGCATTAGCTCCATTGTTCTGGCCATAATATGCGGGTAAAAATGCGAAAGCACAAGAATTAATGAATGTTGGAGTGGGCGCTTTCCATATAAGGTTTGGCATAATCAGTAATCCAATGGTTTACCTTTATGTTATCAATGAGAAAATTTCAGCTTTTTTTCCCTCTCCCCTTTCTATCTCTAATCTACGGAGAAAAAAAAAAACATATTAGACCCTATTTATGAGGAACATAAGTTCGAACTCAAAATGCTATAATAATTAAAATTCTATAAGAGAAAATACTGTAATAAAACCAATTTGGATTAGACCTTGTCAACTAGGCTATTTTAGTTGCATCCTACTAAAAATATATTGCTTATTTTTGTTCAATTAGTATATTGCTTGTTTATGTTTAACTACTATACTGCTTATTGATGCCGTTTCTAGATGTTGTTTACGTTTAAATACACACAATGCATAAATTAATTTTACACGGTGTGGCTACTAATTTCGAAAATCGGGTATTCATGAAACTATGTTCGATTGACACTCGAGTTTGCTTTGATGTGAGTTGTCTTCTCTTGTCATTTACTAAAAAACTATGTTTGATCGAGACAAAATAAGTAAATATTTGAGGCTCAGATTAAAAAAAAAAAAAAGAGAAACAAAAAGTAAATATTTGAGGCCTAAGGCCCATTATAACCTGAAAAGGGAACTCGTCTAATACAAATCATCAACAAATTGGCTATTTATAACTTTGGCATTTTATCATAAAACTCTACTTTACAATCGAATAGATCAATTAAGTGTCAAATCGTGTTAAAGTTCTTTGTCACCAGTTTTTCATCTCTTGCTCTTGTTGATTCATATGAACGATAGTTTAGTTGTGTATATAAAGAAAAAACTCTTCAATAGCTCCAATGATAAAATTATTATTAAATAATTAGGATATAAAAACCTATCGAGGACAATGGTACTATTTAATATGTGTTGGTTTTGATTAAGTGTTTGTTGTACTTATTAGCATCCTATGAAAGTCCTGGCTTCGTCACTAAGGGGAGAAACAGAAAAATATAACAAGGCAGAGATAGAGACAAGGGAAGATAAAAAGGGCGTATATATTTTTCCTGCAGCTTGGTTTGATCTCAACTCTTCTGTTGTTCCAGAAAGTTAGCTAATGGAATTTCGCATGATATTTTGAGTAGCTGACAGAAAATATATTGTTAGAAAACTCTGCAGAGTCTTAGAAGTATCACTACAAATGGAGAATCGCAAATTCCCACGAATTAGAGGACCTTTTGTACTGTCCAATACTCTCTGCCAATCCTTCTCCTTACTCCATCTTGACCTTGTCTTTATTCTCATGTGTGCATCGTATTATGTCTCAATTATAGTAAAACTCTTGTAGTCTATTTTGATGAACGTAGCTCCTACGTTAAAAGTAAACGACTATAAATTTATTTATTTATTTTCTCTTAATTTGTTTCGTGTACTTTTTCTATCATTCACACGTTAGATTAGTCATTAATTGGCTCTTAAAACAATTTGATCTAGAAATCATCCGCTACAATTTCCATCCAAGTTGTAAAATCTGTGCGCTATTAACGTCAACCATTTTAGCTACAATTCACGAATATGATCAAGGTAGAATGCGATGTTGGTAAAGTTTCAATAACTCAATAATGGTCTCGATATGCATTGCAGTTTTTTAGGCAGTGGACAAGGACTGTTTTTTTTTTTTCTTTTTTCTTTTTTTACTTATATTTACTTGGATTTAGAACTCCTAGTCATCGGTCCCATCACGTCAATCCGATCACAGCCTCCTGGTCCATCAAATCGATCCAGCGCTAGTTCCAGCCCCTTAATCTTACCTCGGCGTGTTGAACGGATCCTAACTCAAGTTTGGGCCTGACCCTAATCAATCCAAGCCCGTCATCCCAGTCCCGAACATTGTTCCTGACCACGGACGTGGTTTGACCATTAAAAATTAACGTCCTAAATTATTTGAAATTTTGTTCCCCAATTAATAAGGGCAACAATTTTTCTTTAAAAAAAAAGAAAAACAAAAAATCATCACCAAACATTTTTTTAAAACGAAAAAAATTCACTTTTTCTTAAAAAAAAGACCAAAAAATAAAAAAGGTTGCTTGCATAACCATAACTAAAGTATTAATTATTTTTAGTTTATCTTTCTATTTTAAGAAATTACAAAAATATCCTTTAGATTTAAAAAACTTATTTTAATTTTGTCCTTATAGACTAATTTTGGAGAGAAAAAAAATAGAAATGAGAAAAAGATACTCTTTATAAGACCACATTTATTTTTAAAATATATTTTTTCTTTTTAGAGAACTACAAAAATATTTTAATAATCAAAACACCATATATTTTTTTTAAATTTGATGTTTTATTTAAAATTTTTTTCTGTTTTTAAATTTATAAAATACTTTTTCATAACTATTTAAGGGTAATTATGTTGTTTTGTTTAAATTTTTTCTATTCATAAGAATTAAATAGAAATAATTTTTTAAAACTCAAGAGATACCTTTATAGTTAAAAAAAAAAAAGAAACATATTGAGAAAGAAGTAATATTAAAAGGTATAGTTATGTAATTAAAAAAATTATATAAATAAATGATACCAAATTAAAATTGTCAAAGTTACATTGTTTATCTATATATATATATATATAGAGAGAGAGAGAGGGAGAGAGAGAAGAGCTTTTATGATTACTCCTGGGTTAGCGTATATAGCAGCAGGGAGACATCCTTAACGAAAGTGGCCTGACTTTTTTTATTTCCCCCCATTCTTAATAATTAGCGTATCATTTTAAATTCTTTATGTTTACCCTACGTGGACTGTCAGGTAAGCGACTGTAGCACCATTAACACTGCGATTGTTTGACATGATTAAATTTGCATTGCTTTGCGGACAAACATTAAAAAGATGCAAATCCTTAAAATATTATAATTATACATTAAAAGTCAGCCAATATGTCTCATTTACGACATTGTATATCTTTAGTCAAAGGAGTTGAGCACATTTAGGTATGTTTGTTTCATGTATTTTTTGAATTAAATAAACTCAATTTTAGATTCGAATATCAAGAACCTTTTGAGTACGCGTTTGTTTCCTCCAAAATTTAAATTTTTAGTATCAAGAATTCAAGTTTTTAGAGTTTTCATCCACTTAAACTTTTGATACTCGGATATCTTTGCTACAGTAAAAACTAAAATTCTCTTTCTTATATTTGAGAAAAAAATCCATAACTTCTTCATTTGATATCCAATTAAGATGATTCTTTTTTCACTGTGTTCCTAATGAAGAAAGGAATAAATCAAGATCCATATTGCATATTTTTTAAGATCATTAATGTTAAGAGTTTATTAATAAATCAAAAACTATTTTCACTACCTCTCCAAACATAAATTTTAATTTTATTTCATACTCATATTAAAACTTAAATGCACATCTAAATATTAATTCGAATAATAATTTAAATCACTAACTCAAATCCTAATTCAAATCACACTAACTTAAATTAAATCACTAATTCAAATTTATTTACCATACGGACCCTTAGAGTTTGTTTGGCCGTGGACGTATTAGCACCGCACAAATCTTTAGTATGATTATTGTATTGTGAATTTATATGATTCAAATCGTATTATTAAATACAACCCATATTCGGTGGTGGTTTTATTCATGTTACGTCGTACTATTGCTTATCTATGTTTAACCATTATATTGCTTATTTATGCCGTTTCTAGAATCGTGTCAATTTTTTAGATATTTGCGTTGTGTAGCTGTTGTCCTTTCCAGGCATTGTCGTTTTCTGAGGTCATTGTTGTTTAATATTTGACGTCGTTCTCATATTTGAGTAATTTCTAAGTTGGTGGTGGTGGTGGTGTTAATTTAATGTCGTTTTTTAGCAGAGCGGGCTCACCTGCCGGTTCACTTGGCTCAGTTTTAGTGAGAACAAATAACGACAGAGAAGTGTAAAAGACGTTCCTCAGTTGTAGGTTTATATAATGATAATGATAACAACAACAACAACAACAACAACAACAACAACAACCCCTCTCGAAAGGAATGAATGCTTAGTTTAGATACCTAAATCTAAATGTTTATAATACAGTGATTATGTAGTCATTTGAAAGGATATGGAGTACCCTCCAAAAAGAAGAAAAAAAGATATTGAGTAATTATTTGGTAAGAGTATTCTAGTGAATTAGATCATTTTTTATTACGATATCAAATAAGTAAAGTACACTAAAAACACAATAAATGGTCTTTATTTCTATTACTTTACTTTACTTTCCTTTTTAATCCCATCATCTTTCATATTACGTTCTTTTACATATTAGTAAATGCACCCTTAAAATAAAGGAGACAATGACGAAGTCAATGAAGGCCAAGAGAAAATATTAATTTTTTTTTTATTTTCCCCTAAAAACCAAATTGGAAACAAAACTAAATCTATATTTCTAGGATCTTTTCCTCCTTAATAATAGTTTGGATTATGTACTGAAGTTAGTGCATTTTTCTCTATTATTTTCTTGCTTTTCTTCAGTTTCTCCACTATGTCCATAACCCTTGCAGTAATTACACTGTTATATCTTAAACTATTTATTTTTTTGCATAATCCATTTTGAACTCTTAGCACAATGTATCTTGAACTTTGAAATGATTGACAATTGAGGTCTAATAGTTATGTTTAATTTCTATTATATATCTTTTTTTACATGTTGAGATTTAATTTTTTTTAATGTCGAGCTCTAAGAAAACTCACGAATGAATCTTGTGACTAAAGTTGTTCACGCTTTTTTAATGCTTGTTAGCTTTGGACCTCAATTGCCAATAATTTCGAAATTCTTAGTACATTTTGCCAAGATTGAAACTTTGGGGTGTATTATACAAAAAAACAAATAATTTAAGGTGCAATAATGTAATTTACTCCAAACCTTTTTAATTTCAAAAAGCATGCACACTAATTTTCTTTAGCAAAGTGAACGTAGAAAAAATTAAGATTATTCTAAGACAGTGATTGTGATATGTTTATGAAATTTTATTTCTTTAATTCTTTGACATTCTATTTGGTTTACGTGAGACACGAAAAATAGAATTTTTTCTCTTTATTTATATGCAAATTCATTTAATATAAGATAGATTTAGAAAGAAAAGAAATTAATTTTTTGCAAAATAATAAAGATTGCACAGTGAGAGTGTTAAAATCATAAATTCTGCTAAATGTGTCCTCATTACGTGTTAGTGTAGGCATTCATTCGCACCCAAAAAAAGTAGTAAATGCATTTTTTTTTTTATCACATGTGTGGTGTACTAACGACTTAGGATGAACAAAGTACTGGTGATTTTGCGCAACCAAGGGTTGAGGAAAAAAAATATTTATGTCCAATAATTTACCCCACGCTGGCGTTAATAACTATACTTGTTGCTGTAATTGGTATGAATAATGTAAGTCCTTGAAATTTTAAAACTAATTTATTGTAACAAGTAAATAAATAAATTAATAATATTTAAATTATAATCATAGCTCTTTATTATTGGTATTTGATTGTGGTTACTACACTATTATTATTATTACTACTACTTTTACTATTATGATCATTATTGACTAATAAATTCCAAAAGTGTTTCAATTGCGACCTAAAGGTTCAAGCTTCGGTTATAAAGCATGGTGTGCTATTACATGATTATTGTGAATTGTTCATATATGGTGTATTTTGATGATTTACTTAGATTTTTGTTTACTCAAATATGGTTTATATACATATATATTTTGAAACTTTTAGAATTATTAGAAATTACTTTGACTTCTTTCACAAATTTTGGAAATGAATTATTTTAGAATTATTTAGATTTTTTTAAAAAAAAGATATTAAGAATGAAATATTATATGTATTCGTCTAACACCACTTTCTCCTCCACTTTCTTTTCTCTATTCATGTTTAATCTCTTATAAATATATATATATATATATATAATATGATATTGGTTTACTTGTAGCAGATGGCTATAAATAAACAAATAAATATATATATATATATATATATATGTGTATACTTGGTATGCATACAATGCATTAATCTTAAAAGCAGAGCATATATACAGTACAGTTGCCGTGTAAAGCTTCCTTCTTTACACACACACACACACATTTTATTATTAGATTAGTGTAATGTTCTGTACCTCATTGTACGCTTTTGTTTTGTTAGGCTACAATAATTTTTTTGTTCCTTTTATTTTTGTATGGTGTATGAGTCATGTTCCATTTCTTTTGTTTAGTTTCCCTTCACAATTGATATCGCCAACAAAGTTTAATAATCTAACACAGTACAACATATTCTTACCTATTCCTTTTCTCTTGTACGTGACCCTCCACCACCAACTTTATTGTTTTTAGTTTTTTTTTTTTTATTATCATGAGCCACTATAAATTATTTACAATTCTATAAAGTATCCTTCCATCATGAGCAAAACACTTCATGTCTCTCCTGTATCCTTTTAGTACAGACGCTCCAAATTATTTTTTTAAACAATTGAGGATAAATATCATTCTAGAATCAACATGGAAAACATTTGTTTTTTTTTCTTCCCTCCAATAAGTCCCTAAAGCTATCCCAATGATTTTTCTTTCTATTTTTTATTTTTTTTATATCCAAAACTCCACCGTAACCCATCGAAAACATTATTAAAGAATTGAGGACATTTAAAAAAAGAAGAAGAAAGAAACCAAGTGGCCATTCTTCCACGTTATCTTCTTGCCCTCAAGGTTTATTGTTCTACCACCTTTTGATCACATGACTTGGTCCATACTTAGTTGCCTAAACATTATAATATCCTTGTCATGTTTTCTATTTTGTCCAACTTCATAACCTCTCTACATCACACTCTCCCTCTCGAACAACATTTTCCTCCCCTTGTGTTATATTTTTTTTTAGACAATAAGACCACATGGAAGACCATGTTCCATGGTCTTCAATCATTCCTCATTCTCTCTCTCTCTCAGATATCATTCTCTCTGGTTCTCCTTCATTTTCTTTTCCCACCGAAGCACACACTGCTTCAACCCATAACGTTAATTTGCCTTTGATTGTGTCAAATGCAACTTTAACAAAAACCATAAACCCAGTATACAACAAGGGCGGTAGTATACAACAAGAGCGAAAATACCGATATCTTTAGTATACGACAATCACTCCATTAACAAAGTGATTGTTTGACATGATCAAACTTGCATTGCTTGCTGACAAACATTAAGAAATGCAAATCCTTAAAATATTATAATTATATATTGCAAGCCAGCCAGTATGTCTTATTTACGGCATTGTGTATTTTTGGTCAAAGGAGTTGAGCACATTTAGAGTTTGTTTGGCCGTGGACATGTTAGCACCGCACAAATATTTAGTATGATTATTTCATTGTGAATTAATATGAAGTCGTATTATTCAAAACAACCCATATTAGGTGATTGTGTACCAAAGATTGAAAAATCAATGTTTTCTTATTTACCAAAGACTGATATCGATATTCTTTCTACAGAATATCTAGAAATTGATATCGATATTTTGATACAAATGCCGTTTTCTATAAAAATTGTAGTGTAAAATGACAAAATATCTAGAAATTTTACATAAATTTCTATGAAAATATTGGCAAAAAATAGACAAAATATCTGAACTTTATATATAATTTTTTTAAATTTGAAATATAAAATTCAAATTTTTTTTTTTATTTTTTTAATGTAGTCTTTCATAAATTTACTTTTCAATGTTATAAAGACAATTTAATTTATTCTATGCAATAAGACATATGATTCAAAATATCAACACGAACTATGCACCTTTACAGTTTTAAAATAAAGTTCAAAGCTTGCACAGTTAGGTTAACTTATAATTTGCTATACATAAAGAGGTAGTGGGTAGAGATCAAGAGACATAAACATGGCATGTTCAAAATTATATAAGAAACTATTTAAACTCTATGTCTTGGTATCAATATTGTTTGAACCACAAAAGTATTTTAAATACCTTTGAACCTTCTAAAAGCACTTTTCGATAATGATATTTTTGCTTACATTATATGGGATTATAGGTAAAAAAAATACTTGTATTAGTTGACTTTTAACTAATTTACTCAATTTGAGATCCTATGCTTATTATTTCTCAAATTGTGATAACTTTCTACTATTCATATTCATCACATACTTAGTAAGTTAGTTGAAAAATTCACCTAAACTATGTATTATTAACAATTTTAGGGTTTTTTAAAGTCTCATTTAAAAAGAAAGTGGTTTAATATGACTTTCTATATTTTACGTCGATTTCCATCGATATCAATATTTTTGACGATATTTTCATAAAATTTAAATATCGATATTTACGTAAAATTTAAATGTTTTCATCCTTGTTGTAAACTAGGTCTATGGTTTTTGTTAATGTCGCATTCGATATAAGGTTGGAGTTAGGCCTACATGAAGTTAGGCCAAAACCTAATATATAATGAGACAATAAGAGAAATAGCATATTTTTGAAACTTTTGAAGTAAATAAGAGGTTTTAAAAATATTAGTAATAAATAACATATTTACGATGTATATAATCTATCTATACTATATAAATAATTTTGGATTAATTCATTAATGGCCCCAAAAGTTTACCTCTTATCCTATTTTAGTCCCTCACTTCTGAAAAATTCTAGTTTGGTTCCTAACTTATTACTTTGTCACAATTTTGGTCCGTTTGTTAGTTGACCATTAAGTTTTGGATTGAAAAAACCATATGTTGTTAATGTGATAGGTAGTCAAATTAACAAAATTTGAGGTAAATACCCTTAGGACTAAAATTGAAAAAAAATGTAAAGTTTAGGGAGTATGTCTAAAAAAGTCTAAAGTTTAGGAACCAAAACTGAAAAACTTATAAAGCTCAAGGACCATTGGTGGACGTTATTATCTTTATTATATTTTATATATTAGTTATGAATATTTTATTTACTGTAGATATTGTTGCTTTAGAATGACTATTGAAGTTTTCTTTTGAATTCGTAATGAGCTGTATTGAGATGTTTGCAGCAATTATAATTAATGGCATATTTTATTTATTAAATTTCTCATTTCTAATGATATTATTATGAAAACTGTAGTGGATGAAATTTATTTAAAATATTTTTAAAAATTTTTGCGAAAACAATCTTCGACTAAATATTTTGGTAGCAAAAATATTATGCAACCAAATTTTGGGAAGTGGATTTTTAAAAATTTGGCTACTAAATATTTTAGTAGTAAAAACATTATGCTACCAAATTATCTGATGGCAAAACATTTCACTATCAAAATTTCGATAGCTGTTTATGCCTTTTTCACAACCAAAATGTTTTTGCAAAACGACATTCCTACTCCACTTGAAGAGATCAAATATTTGAGTTTTAGTTATCAACTTTTGGTAGCTGAAAGATTTTAATACCAAACATATTTTGGCGTCCGAAAGATTTTAATGCCTAATTCTTTTGGTAGCTATACCCTTCACCACCAAAGATTTTAATACCTAATTCTTTTGGTAGCTATACCTTTCACCACCAAAATCAGGGTATTTTGCTGCCACATTTTGCTTATAGAAAAAAGTCAAAATTCTTGTAGAATTTGCGTTGTTTGCGGACAAACATAAACAAACGCAAATCCTTGACATTCCTATATTTATGTAATACAAGTCAGCTAATATGTCTTACTTACGACATTGAATGTATTCTTTAGTCAACGGAGTTGGGCACATCTAGAGTTTGTTTTGTGAACAGTATTAGAGCACGACAATATGTTCATATAATATCTAGTATGATAATTGTATTGTATAAGTTAATGCAAGTTGTAAATTAATACAATTTATATTGTATCATAGAATATGATCTATTTTGATATATTGTAATATCGTATTATTTTATATAGGGTCTATGGTTTATGTTGGAGTTAGGCCTAAAATAAGGTCGAAGTTGGGCTGACATGATGTTGGATCAAAACTTATACTTTTTTAAAAATTGGGGTTACAATGCAAATTTATATTTTTAAAAGTTACATTTCAGTCCACCAATTTGAAAAAATTACATTTTGACTACATATTTTTTAAATATTTGTAATTTTAACCCCTTAATTTTTATAATTTTTGGTGCATTACCTAATACACATCCTTGAGTTTCCTTGTTTCTGTTTCTTACAAACCAAAATGATAAAATGCCAAAGTTATAAATAGCCAATTCGTTGATGTTTTATATTAGACGAGTTCCCATTTCAGGTTATAATGGGTCTTAGGCCTCAAATATTTACTTTTTGTTTCTTTTTTTTCTTTTTAATCTGAGCCTCAAATATTTACTTATTTTCTCTCGATCAAACATAGTTTTTTTTTAGTAAATGACGAGAGAAGACAATTCACATCAAAGCAAACTCGAGTGTCAATCGAACACAGTTTCATGAATCGCCGATTTTCAAAACTAGTAGCCAAACCGTGTAAAATTAATTTATGCATTGTGTGTATTTTTCTTTTCCTGGCTTCATTTTTTTTTTTTTTTTTGCGGCTATTTTCTTCATTCTTCTTCGGATTCTTTCAGCTGGTGTGTTTCTAGGTTTTTGTTGCAGAACCAATCATAGCTAAACAAAACAGCTCACTTGAACTGTTTCATACAAAATAGCATAATCCACGATGCGACACATGCAGTGTATGAAATGGTGGATGGTTAAAAGATATAGAGATTCGTGAAAACAGATAAATTTTATCCACTTTAAAAAAGTGTCACACGCTTCAAAAAATTATAGATTTGTGCGTCATTTGTCGTTAATTTTTTTTTTTTTATGTATTATGAAATGTCCTCAAAGGAATAAATTATCGAAAATTAAATGGTAAATTTTACAAATGATTCGAATATTGTATCACTTATCTCATTTTGGTTTATGATCTTCATTTTTACATACCATGAACTACGACTATGTACCACAATTTGCTCAATTGGCTCATTCATCAAAATGTTATTAATTTTTGAATGAAATCACTCTTGAAAGTTGTGAATTCTAGGACGGTTAAAAAATGTTGTGGAAAGTTACCACGACGGTTCGTGGAATACACCATTGTGAAAACATGAAACTTTTGCAGTTTTTTTACCCCTGTGAAAGTTCTTATGATGGTTTTTATATGAAAAACTATTGTCGAAAGCTGACATATTATGATGGTTTTTTTTAAAAAAAAAAAAAACCATCAGATAGCTCTTTTGTAAAAAAACAAAAATCGCAAAAATTCAATTGTCTTACGCGTTACCAATCTTATGTGTTATCTATTATAAGGCCTAGATAATAAATTAAATATTTAAAAAATACATTACAACTTACAATATAAATACTTATGAGTTTGATATTGACAGAGCCATTATGGAGTAAAATATGACTTGAAAATAAAAAAGATGATAAAAATACAACTAGTGCTTATTAGAAAAATGTTGTTAATGTATGTGTATAGATGACCCTTGAAATATTGCTCAAGGACCAAAAAAATGGGGAAAGATACTTGAATGAATTAGATAATAATTTATGTCTGACCAACAACTTTTAGCCAATAAAAATAGAAAGCAATCTTATTTAACCACATAAAGTTATAACCCCATTACAAACAAAACATTGGGACCAAGTTTAAAAAAAATACTACATATTAGACTGGAGCTTATAGTTTTGTGAGTAGTGAAATTATAACCCCATGAGGATGAAAAAGGATTTTTTAAAAATAAAAGAAAATCGTTGCTTTGAAAGCAAAAGGATTTCAAAAACATCTATATGACAGAGCCTCACTATCAGCATCACAATTATTATTGTTTTTTATTTGAAAAAAATGGATTTACGCAATTTACAAAGACTACTTTTTCCTCCCCTTATATATATATATTATCTTGAACGTATAACCTTTATTTTTTTTCCCACGTTCATCTCGAGTACAAGATTTGAACAAGTCATGTTTGTTTGAAACGGTCAAATTTCCGACGAACCATGCATGCAAATCAAATCCAATCACATCTCTTGCACACAAACGTAAACATATGCCAATCATGAAAATTGATATATGTAACAAGTAAGCTAATTCGTCCTATATATTGGACATTGCATAAAACTACGGACACAACGTAAAGAAATAATGCATTACATTCCCTTTAGTCCGATGTTCTTTCTATCCTCTTTTATCATGGAACCCCAACTTCCCTCCTTCGCGATACTTCTCATCTTGTCCCTTTTTGTTTTCATGGTGTTGAACATACTGAA
This sequence comes from Artocarpus hirsutus, assembly GCA_946598075.1. NCBI lineage: Eukaryota > Viridiplantae > Streptophyta > Magnoliopsida > Rosales > Moraceae > Artocarpus > Artocarpus hirsutus. Next base: position 4,271 of record CAMOHE010044275.1, on the reverse strand, counting down.
AAAAACCATAAACTCGGCTTCAAAACTACCGCCAGGACCATGGAAGTTGCCCATCGTAGGAAATTTGCACCAACTTGCTGGCTCTTTGCCCCATCATGCATTATGAGACTTGGCCAGGAAATATGGACCCTTGATGTACTTAAAAATGGGACAAATTCCAACCGTAGTGGTTTCTTCACCGGAGACTGCTAAAGAGGTGATGAAAACTCATGATGGCATCTTTGCATTTAGGCAATCCAATCTTGCTTCGCAGATCATTCTCTATAATTCTACAGACATTATCTTTTCTCCGTATGGTGAGTATTGGAGACAACTGCGAAAAATTTGCATGCAGGAGCTCTTGAGCGTTGCTAGGGTTCAATCTTTTCAGCCAATTAGAGTGGAAGAGATGCTTAATCTCACGGAATGGATTGCTTCACATGTTGGGTCTACGATCAATCTCACTAAACAAATCTACTCCTCAACTTATACCATCACTGCACGAGCAGCCTTTGGTAAGAAAAACAAAGATCAAGAGGAGTTCATATCGATCGTGATGGAAGTTCTTGAGATAGCAACCGGGTTTGACGTTGCGGATGTGTTTCCTTCTTTCCGTTTTCTTGATCCTCTGATCTTTGGTACGACGGCTAAACTAAAGAAGCTACACGGAAAGGTTGATACGATTGTTGGAAACATCATCAACGACCATAAAGTGAAGGCAACAACAAAAAGTGGTGATAATGATCCTGCGGCAGAAGATCTGGTAGATGTGCTTCTAAAGTTCCTTGACAGTGGTGATCTTGGATTTTCCCTAACAACTGACAACGTGAAAGCAATAATCTTGGTAAGAATTCTATTCTATGTTGTGTACTGTTATATTCATATACTATTACACAAGAAATTTACACGTACTTAAACATGGATAAAGTTTCTAAATCGATTGGACTTCAAAAAACTCTTGGATCAAACTAAAAATATCAAGGATTTATTTTATAAAACTCATTTTTGTACCGCTTATGATTCAAGGTAAACATCGCCAATTGTTCGAAATGCCTGACTTTTTAGGGAATCATTAGCCAAGGGAAAAAAAAAAATTCTTTTCCCAAGAAAATACATATAGTATCTGTCTATGTGTTCACACGAGGGAGTGCATTTGTGTACTAATTTTCAATTAGATAACGCTACTCATTTTCAGGACATCTTTTCTACGGGGACCGATACATCTTCTTCTATTTTGGAGTGGGCAATGGCAGAATTGATAAGGAATCCAAGAGTCATGAAGAAAGTACAAAATGAGGTGAGAAAAGTAATTCGCGAAAAAGACTCGGTCGATGAAACAGTTATTAGTGAGATGACATATTTGAAAGCAATTGTTAAAGAGACATTGAGGTTGCATCCTTCTGCCCCCCTTATTCCAAGAAAATGTGTGGAAAAGTGTGAGATTAATGGTTATGAGATACCTGCGAAAACTAGGGTCATAATTAATACATGGGCAATCGGAAGAGATCCAAAATATTGGACTGAACCCGAGAGTTTTATGCCGGAGAGGTTTTTTGATACCTCAGTAGACTACAAAGGAACAAATTTTGAGTACATTCCATTTGGAGCTGGAAGGAGGATATGCCCGGGCATATCATTTGGTCTGATTAATGTTGAGTTCCCTCTTGCAATTTTGCTCTACCATTTTGATTGGAAGCTCCCAGACGAAATGAAACACGAGGATCTGAACATGACTGAGGCATTTGGCTCAACAGTTCGTAAAAAAGATGATCTGCACTTGGTTCCGATTGCTTATGATATGTTAACTATTGAGAAAATGGCCTCCAAGAAAATGAAGTAACTTGTCTCTAACAATATAGCAGCTGTTTGTTTAGCTTAGCCCTTGTTATGCATCATAAATAAAAGTCATTAAACGACTATGGAATAAGGTGATATTTGCTTTGTGGAGCATAAATCGACCACTAAGCAGCTGCTTGTTCCCCTCATGTAGTAATTAAATGTTGTGACTCTGTCTTGCATTTATAATAAATCATGTTTCTTTTAATTATGTATTGAATATATTAGCAGTTATGAGTTTCATGAATGATTATAGATGAGTCCCTAAGTTAAGAGAATTTTCGGACGTCAATTTTAGATGAGTGACAAGACTAAATTAGCTATATAAATGGCTCCAAGTAATTGAATTGACTGGTATATATGGCTTAAAAAGCCTTAGGTTTGACCATGGTATGCCTTCAAAAGATAAGTGCGTAACTTTTACTCACTAAGCATTAGCTAAATTATTCTGTTCATATTATTTATGTAAAAATGAACAGTCGTAAGAGTTAATGGATGTTTATCAAATTCCACGCAATTAGTAAACCAATGGTTTACCTTTATGTTTTTCGGTTGTTAGATCTATATTAGAAAGTGGTTCCTCTACATTTTTTTTTTCCTTTTTTACGTGATTTGACCATATCAAATGGTTAGAGACATACAATATTCATAAGAGTTCTTACCGTTACCCTTTTCTTTTTGTATAGACAATACCTTAAAAAGAAGTGAGAGAAAGAGAGGGCATATGCTAAAAATTTCGTGCATTTTGCATACACTTGAATTGAAAGATTTCCAATATTACAAAGTAAGGACAACAAAACAAAATTTAAAATTTTAAAAGGGACAAGATACAAATTTATCAACTTTTACATATAAATTAAAAAAAATAGATGGCCTTGTCAATACGTGGCTCTGACCTTCCTAGCTAGCATACTAACATATAAAAGAAATCATAGCTTCGCTAGCAAAAAGGAACTTGTATTTATAAGACAACTCTTATTATTATTTTTTTTAAAATCAGAAAGAACCTCAATATTGAAGACAAATTATATGTTCAAATTTACACGACTACTTCTTTATCCCCAATCTTTACTCTTATTATTTTCTTAACGTGGCCTCTAAGATTCTTTATTCTTTCCCTAGATTGAGATCAAGTATGCGACTTTGCCACCATTAACAAATAATTTTTTTACAGGATCAAACCAGGACAGGGACATGCTAGTTGAAAAGCTTGAATAACATCACCGGCATACGGAAAAACAAATGCAAATTATGAGAATATTTTTATGTTCCATGTCAGCTATTATGTCCTATATATCTAGACAAGATTATTTGTTAATGGAGTTAAACATACATGCATACACGCGGGCGCATATATATATATTGTTAGAGTATGGTGACCCGAATTTAGTTTGACCCGACCCGAAAAGCTCGCGGTGCGACAAATTGTGGTGAAAAACAAAAGTAGGATTTTTCATGAGATCTGTGGTGATAGCGGAGGGATCGGGCCGATAGGCCCGATCCTGTAGCCTATCACTGATCTGGCCGGGGTTGTGGAGGCGGAGCCCCCGCGGCACGGACCTATGTTGTTGGTGTGACGACCCTACCTACGTGGCCGTCATTTGATTTAAACGTAGTGGTAAACTTAATTATACTTATTAATAAAGTACAGAAATTTCGGAATAAATTTTTTTTTTTTAATTTCTTAGAATGGATTATTGCTATTGAATCCTTGGCATTAAACCTTAGAAGGAATAATAACTGTTTTTCTAAAACTTAATAACATATGAATTCTTGAAGATAAAGAATTCTCAACGTGTAAATTTAAAAGATATAATAATAATTTCTTAAAACTTAATTTCATAAACCGAATATAATAACATAAATTTATCAACGTGATGATAACGTAATATTAATAATTACGTTTTAACATAACTATAGTAATTTCTTTGAACTTTTTTTTTTTAAATATAAGGATAATTATTTAGTAACTATTACATTAAGGACATTTCTTAATTTAAATAAAACTATTTCAAAAACAATTTCAAATTAAATATTAAAATAAAATCTCATTTAAATGCTCTTTAAAACTTTCTTAAAATCAATCATATATTTTACTTATAATTTAACATCTTAAACATAACATATTGATATCTTAAAAATTAATCTCTTCAGAACTTAACATAACAATAATTACTTGAAACTCCATTATTTAAACCATAATAATAATAATAATATCTAAAGCATAATCTTCTAGACTTTCATAAAAGTAATTTCCTAAAAACATATTCATAAAATCGTTACTTATTTTGGCATAAAACTTATATAATTATTTTCTTATTACAAATGATTATATAATATTCTCTCTTGAAAACTTAGTACATTTGTTGCATCAAACCTTCTTAAAATAGTCAAAACATAATTTCTTGTAACCTAAACTTTTAAGTTTAAGGTACTAATTTCTTAAAACTTTTCCC
>CAMOHE010044274.1:0-17512 GCA_946598075.1 Artocarpus hirsutus | reverse complement strand
TTGTTTGATCAATTATAGGTTGCTTCTGTTTTCTCAAAAATTGATTTGCAGAGTAGATATCATCAATTAAAGATCAAAGAGAAAGATGTATAGAAGACTTCCTTTAGAACAAGGTATGGGCATTATGAATTTTTAGTAATGCTTTTTGTTTAACAAATGCCCTTGTTGCATTTATGGACTTGATGAATTGAGTGTTTAAGTAGTTTCTTGATAAATTTGTCATTGTGTTCATTGATGATAAATTGATCTATTCTTGAAGTAAGGAGGAACATGAAGAATACTTACGAATTGTGTTGCAAGTTCTCAAGGAAAACAAGTTGTATGCCAAATTTAAGAAGTGTGAATTTTGGCTAGAACAAGTGGCATTCCTAGGACATATAGTGCCCAAGAATGGAATTTCTGTTGATCCAGGTAAAGTGGAAGCTGTTGATAACTAGTCTACACCAACAAATGTATTAGAAGTTAGGAGCTTTTTATGATTGGTGGGATAGCATTGATGTTTTGTTGAGGGATTCTCTAAAATAGCCATTCCTTTAACATCATTGACTAGAAGAATGTGATATTTCAAGGGAATGATGCTTGTGAAAAGAGTTTTCAAGAATTGAAGTATAGGCTAGTCACAGCTCTGGTGCTTACCATTCCAATAGGAACTAGTGGATTTGTGGTATATAGTGATGCCTCCAAGAATGGCTTAGGCTGTATGTCAATGCAGAATGGGAAGATAATCACATATGCCTCAAGGCAACTAAAAGAGTATGAAAAGAATTAGCCAACTCATGATTTGGAACTTGCTGCTGTAGTTTTTGCTTTGAAAATCTAGAGACACTACCTGTATGGCGAGAAGTGTGAGATTTGTACTAACTATAAGAGTCTAAAGTACTTCTTTACCTAGAAAGAGTTGAATATGAGGCAGCGTAAATGGTTGGAACTTGTAAAAGACTATGATTATGTAATCAACTAGCATCTAGGCAAAGCAAACGTGGTTGTTGATACCTTAAGTAGAAAATCAATGTCATCCCTCTATGTGATTAAAAAGCCAATATTATTGGATTTGCAAAAGTTAGAGCTTGAAATAGTGCCAAAAGGAACACCGAGTAAATTTTTATCGCTAGGATTGCAACATGTGCTACAAGATAAAATTAAAGAAGGCCAAAAGGTGGACAAGTGTTTGATTGGGTTGGGAAATAAAATTGATGTGGGACAAAGACAAAACTTCTCAATTGTTGAAGATAGGATTATAAGATATAGAGGGAGGTTATGAGTGTTGTTTGTGAAGGCCATTAAAGAAGACATCTTGAAAGAAACACATTTGACTTCTTATTCAATACACCCAAGTAGCACAAAAATGTATAGGGATTTAAAGCAGCATTATTGGTGGCTTGGAATGAAGAAAGATGTAGCAAAGTTTGTGAATGATTGTTTAACTTGTCAACAAGTTAAGATTGAACATCAAAGACCAACAGCGTTGCTGAAGCCTTTATTGATTCTAGAGTAAAAATGAGAACACATCACAATGGACTTTATACTTGGATTTCCTAGAACCCAAAAAGGATTCAATTCCATATGGGTGGTTGTGGAAAAGTTAACCAAGTTAGCCCATTTTCTTCTAGTAAAATCCACTTATACCATAGACTAATATGCTCAATTGTATATCAAGGAGATAATCAGATTGCATGGAGTGCCAGTTTCAATAATATCTAATAGAGACCCCAAGTTCACATCTACATTTTGGAAGAGTTTACATAGTACTATGGGAACGAAACTTGCATTTAGTACAGCATTTCATCCTCAAGATAGTGGACAATCTAATAGGGTAATTCAGACATTGGAAAATATGTTAAGAGCTTGTATGCTTGATTTACAAGGAAGTTAGGATACAAAGCTTCCTTTAGTGGAATTCACTTACAACAACAATTACTAAGCGATGATTAGAATGGCACCTTATGAAGCACTATATTGAAGAAAATGTAGATCTCTAATTCATTGGGATGAAGTTGGAGAAAAGGAATTACTTGGTCCAGAGATAGTATAAAAAACCACTAAAGTGGTAGAAAAGATACGTGATAGAATGAGGACAGCACAAAGTAAAAAAAAAGCTATGCAGATACAAGAAGAAAAGACTTAGAGTTTACTATTGGGGATCATGTATTCTTGAAGATATCTCCAATGGAGGGCGTCATGATATTTGGGAAAACAGGAAAGCTAAGCCTAAGGTAAGTTGGCCCATTTGAAATCCTCGAAAGAGTTGGTGCTAGAGCATATAGATTGGCCTTACCCCCTTCATTATCTAGTGTACACGATGTCTTCCATGTGTCCATGCTAAGAAGTATATTCCAAATCCCTCGCATGTTTTAAGTTATAAGCCATTGGAAATAGCTTCTAATTTAGCATATGAGGAGAAACCAGTACAAATCCTTGATAGAAAAGAGAAGGAGTTGAGGACCAAAAGCTCACAAAAACATTTTTCATGTGTTAAAGCTCACAAAAACATAAACACGACCATAGAAATTCAAGTTACACAAACTAGCCCTAAGTTTTCACCCTTTTGAGCTTAAAAATCAACTGTTTTAGCCTCCAATAGTACCCTAACTTCAAACCCTACAAGGTACCCTCTATATTTATGTTTCTTATGATGAAATGAAGTTAATTTCTATTATATATGATAATAGATGTGGAGAAAGTAAGCTAGGACAGATTTGAGCTCGCACTAAACTAGTTAAGCTAGTTTCTTTGCAAAATGGATAATCATGTGAAATATGATTATGTATTTATTTCTATTGATCCTAAGTGTTTATTAAGTGATTTTGAATGCATATAAATAGGTGGGAATTAGTTAGAATGTTATCTCTAAACTTTGAAAAGAGAATGCAAAATAAGGTTTAGTAGAAAATTAGGTTCATGCCATGCTTGATTATCATGTATTAGCCTATTTTTTTATAAGATTATGTGCTTCCTTTAATGATATTTAATGTTTGAAAATGTTATTTATTTATTGAAGACCTGATTTTGGTTAGAATGAGGTAAAATTGTTACGTGTTTAACACAATATAATTTGTAGTAGGAAAGAGCTAAAATGCATATTTGTTGAGATGATTGAACATTTAATCCTTATGTTTAATCTTAATTTTAGTAATACAGCATGTTCCATGGCCAAAGGTGTGCAATGTAATATTTTTTTGTGTTCAGCCCAATTTGTGTTTAAGTTAATGCAAAACCATAATAATATGGGCTTATAACCTAGATCAATGAGTTTGGTTTATGAGAAATTAAATGGTATGTGATTTTATAATACTAGGCCTTGAGCACATCTTATCTTCTAAGAGGACTGATCTTTTCACTCAACGCAAATCAAGCTCGAGGTAAGTAGAAACAACTTTTTACTACATCACAAGAACTATGCCATGTTATGTTTTAAGGTGCATTGATTGGATTATTGTTATAAAGAAATGATATAGATTGTTAAAATGCATTCATGATTCATGTCATTTACATTAGAACATGTGATGTGATATGAAAAGGAAATAAGGTTTTTAACTAAAATGAGGGTTTGGTGCTTAATTGGTGGTCGGGTAGGCACAAGACGTGGGTGAGACCAACGGACCCAACAACTGGTAGTGAATACTTAAAAAACCAAGATAAGAAAAGCCACAAAGACTGAGACTAAATACAGCAAATAATTAAGGTCTAAATATTATTATTGTTACATTGGAGATAATAATTAATAGGTTCTATAAACCATAGCCTATCATTACCAGTTAAGTACCAAACTCCAAGGGTAACCGAAAAAAGAAAGAATTGTTGAAGGAAAACAGATAAAAGAAAATGCCTGATTTCATTCGCAATTAGTGTTTATATTCATGCATTAGTTTTTACTTACTAAGCTTTTAGTTCATTATAGTTCTTATGATGCAGGTAAAGATGTACAGGGTTAGGGGTTGACCGAGTATCCAAAGCTATCAGATAGAGATTTGTTCATATGCCATGTTTTAGAGCGGTTTTCGAAACGTATGTTGGAACTTTGTTTTGTAAATCTTAGCAGCTCTGTTATGGTTTTTGTGAGCAGGCATATGTAATTAAGTTTGGATGTGATAGTATAGTTATCTTCATATTACTAAGTTTGAATAATGTATGTATTGTAAATAAGGAAATGAATAAAACAATAGTTTCAAAACTCTTTTATACTATAATGTAATTTTAAGTAAACCATAACACTTGTAATGAAATTGAAAAGTTAATGCTTCTTATCCTAACCAAATAAACTTTACACAAGCTCATTAGTTAGTTTAAGAGGTGTTACACATAATATGAGAAGTCATGGACAAGGCTTGTATTTTCTAAGTCTCGTAATACGGTATGTTATCAAGAGTACAACTTTGAGTCTATAATGGAGGGACACTGAAGTTAATATTTAAAACAATAATTAATTGGGGATTTATTTATATGTTATCATTGGTGCTTCCTAATATGTGTCCATTAGGTCTCAATATTAACTTACTAATTCCTTTATGATAGATCGGGCATATATAGATTACCATAAGTAAGACAGAAGTATACACGAATTAGACCATTGGGCTTGATGGGGAGCATGGGCCACAATCTTGGAATGGACAACATTGAGTGCAAGGCACATAGCTCGTGGCGCCAAGATCTGCTAAATATTGAAGAATTAATTATTTAACTAATTCTGGAAAATAATTATTTAAATTAGTAAGTGAGATTTTAGATGATTAATTATTTAAATTTGTATTTGAATAACTAATTTAAATCCTAGTTGAATTTGATTTATGACTAATGGATAATTATTCATAATTATTTAAATTAGATACTTATCTTGAATAATGGATTTCTAATTTAAATTGAATTGTTTGAATTGGATTTATCCTGGATAATGTAGATGATCACAAATCCTTACACTCTGATTGGTTGAACTTTTGGAGATAATATCCTAGAGGCTAGCGCTAATAGCAAATACAAGAGAGAGACAATTTACCTCATAATCTTGATAGACTTTTGACTCCTCTTACTACGTTTATAAATAGACACCTAGAGTCTTCATTAATTCTTACTACTAAGTGCAAAATTAAATAGTAGAGCTTTGATTACTCCCCTTTAGTGTTCATAGTTCCTCTAGCACATAGTCTACTTAGTAGGAGTGTAGCTGTGGTGGAGATTTGGTGAGTTGTGCCCACACACACAATGATCTAAAGAAAGAGAATTGCATTAAAGATCTAATAGTAGAGATTTATTCTTTCAAAATTGTTCAATCAAAAGTGTTGTTTCCGACCTCCAACTGGTACGCTAAATTAGATTTAATTTATTATTTATAAAATCATGAGTTATTTTCCTAGGTGATTATTAAAAATTTTAAAATTTTGCTATAACACCAAACTGATTTTTCCAACAACCTCGCTAGGAATTATGAGTCTCTTGATTTAGAATGCCCAAGGTTTGGTGAGTCCTCTAGCATTAAATAACTTCTAAAGACTTATTTGGACTTTCTCTCCAAGTTTGGTGCTCGTTTCTAAAACCAAACTTCAAGGAAAAGCAGCAAGTTCATCGAAAGAAACTTTGGCTTTGGTGGTGGTTTTCATGTTGACTGCATAGGAAGAGATGGCAATTTAGTTCTTTTATGGAGCAAAGATTAGGATGTTGATATTAAGAGCTTCTCAAAGGGTCACATTGATGCCTTTGTTAAGTCGACTGATGGAAAGCTTTGGCGTCTTACTGGTTTGTACGAGGATCCTAACCATGCTCAATGTCAGTTTCATAGGATTTACTAAGATGTCTTTAAGCTTTGCCCTCTCTACTAGGTGCAATTTTAATAAGATAACTCACTTATTGAAAAAGGTTGGGGGTAATGATAAAATCTACAATGATATGGAGCTCTTTCAAGAAGTGATTGATGAATGCAAATTGATGTTAGATTTAATCATAAATATGATTTAATATCATTTTCATAAATCCCAAGAACCATCATGCCAAGTTACTAAGAATAATAGATGAGAATATGTACCTAGACCTATGGTGATGAAATTGAGAAGGATGGAGTCTTCCATAATCAAATCTATCTTTAGTGCTCAAAGATTATATCTTTAATAGGGAAAGAAGAGCACAACAAATTGTAGATATGATATGACTTGGGGATAACAACCCCTTTATATACTATGTCAAAATAGAATCTCATTATTCCTCGTTTGACTAGTATTAGGTTTCTACACACTTAAAACCCATACCTAATAAATATCTCTAGATCTCAAAATAATAGATCACTTATATGACCTTACTAAATTAGATAGCCCATAATATAATTATTTCTTAAATATGTAAACATATAACAAGATATTAAACAAAAACCTCATAATTGATTGAGTTAATGCTTCGTGCAGAAGCTTTTTTTATTAAGTTAAAGCTTCATAGGGAAGCTTTTACTTGGAATAATAAATATGATCCTCCCGATAATGCTCAAGAACATCTAGATCGATGCTTGGCCAATGCAAATTGGTAGTCATTCTTTAATGGAATTTGGGTCTTTTGTAAAGATTTTTTCTGGCTGGATCATTGGGTTTTACTTGTGGATTTGGATTTTGGCTCGTCAGTAAGGGAGTCAAATGGAGGAGGCCACCGCTTTACTTTCAACCCATGTAAAGAGGTGGTAATTCATTCTTGGTGCCAAGAGGATATTAGAAGGGATCGAAGTTTATTATTGGAAAGTTTGGATAGATATGCCTCAGCACTCCATCTTTGGAGTAAGGAGGTTTTTGGGAATATCCCAAATTATATAGTTGAGATTCAAAAGGAGCTTGCCTTGTTTGGTAACTTAGTTCCTTAGATGGATTGTAAGAGTCTATTGTTCAACTTAAGAAAGATCTCGATCACCTGCTAGCCTTAAAAGAGTACTATTAGAAACAAAGATCGAGAACATATTGGCTAAAGGGGGTGATCAGAATAAGAAGTATTCTCATGCTAAGGCATCCCAACATAGACATAAGAACACCATCCAGGGTACTAAGGCCGCGAAATACCCTAGATGGGGCATAGGTAAGCGACAAAAACAAAGTGGTTAATGTTTTGGAGAATTACTTCACAAAGATTTTCTTTATATCTATCCCAAACCCAGTGGAGATTAAGATAACTTTAGAAGGAGTTAGCCAACAAATAACATATGATATGCAGAATGCCTTGTTGGAATTAAATATAAAAAGCAACAGAAGGAACGGATCATTGGCAAACAATTTTTTTTTTTTTAAAACTTTATTCATCAAAATAACTATATAATTTTAATCAATAATAGAAAGCTTTGAGAACTTTTTTTTTTTACAAACATCTTAAAGACCTATTAGGGTATCAAGCTTTACTCTTTTACATCATGATCTTCTAAGCCAGGTCTCCATACCAATGGAAAGACGAGTGGGCATTAAACTGCAAGAAACAATTAACTATATACTTTTCTGGATCTGCTATGTACTCAACACATGAGATAGCAGACCTTTTTTTTGAGAAAGAACTTTTAGTGCTTCTCTCTGAGTATTTTATAAAAGGTTACGTGAAAAGATCTATGATATAACTGTTATCTCTGTCTTTTTATATCTAATTTAGTTAGGTATTTTTTAATTAATTTTAAATTTAAGATAACCACCTTATCATATATATATGTATGTAGGGAAGAGACATACTCCATGTTCCTTATCTCTTCTCTTTTTTTTTTTTTTTTTTGAAACAAATCATACACTTATTCTAGTTATATATATATATATCGTTTAAACAAAAAAAAAAAGCAAATCATGTCTATGATTCTTAATATATATATATATTTACTATTTAAAAAAGAGTATCAGAGTTAACGACTTAGTATATATATAATTAAAATCTGATATACATTTAAATTCAAAAATAAATCATATTTATTTAAGAATAGATTTTTAAATTAATTAAAATTTTAATTTTGTGTCTATATTGAAAAAGACAATAATGTGGTCCTATTACACATGTGTCATACACAAAATTAAAATTGTATTTAAATAGTCTTATTATTCAAATATTATCAATTAATTAATTTAAAACATATTTAATTAATCTTATTAATTAAAGATAATCAGTTAATTAATTAACTAATACTCAGTTAAATGTAACAACATTTATTACATTATATTATATGTCACAAAGAACATTTTTCTGTGTCACATTAATATCTCAAGTGTGAAATAATTAATTCAGAATTCAATAATTCTAAATTAAATATGTATAATTTATTTTATGCAAGAAATCTAATACAGTATTATAGAGGTAGCATTGGCGACCTATGAACCTATAACCCAAGCTCCAACAAATTTGATCATTAATCAAACTATTTAATTAATGTGCCAAATTTATTAGTTTTAGTGTTACTCTACTAAAAACTTGAAACTAAACTCTTGAGATTATAGTGAAGATTACTCAAAGAAAATTAGCGAGTAGTCCATTGATATAATTATTATATATAAGTCAATCCTCCACAAATAGTTCACAATAAGAGCTAGGTTCAATTTTCGTTTACCTCTTTTGTTACATCTTTATTCTTAAATACCAATAATTCTCTAATGAACAGTTAATTCATAATCTTATTATAAACGAGCGTTCTACTATTCAAACTTTGAATCATTACTCAAGAGAGCTATTTTTTTAACATCTATAAGGAAAGAATGGATTCCGTATCTATATAATATTATTCTCAGTCATTTATTGCATTATGTTTCTAAGATGTTAAGTTATGATCTATGTTTAGACAAATCTTACCATGCAAGTCAAAAAGCATAATGTCATAGTGATAAATTTGTAACATTAAATATATGATCATTATAGCAATAAATTTAAATACTCTATTTGTAACGAATGATTATTAGAGATTTATAATTTATCTAGTCCAGTTCTATATAATCTCATTATATAAAGTACTTCAAATCTAATGTCTCTATATTAATAGCCTAGATAAGACTATTTCATTCCAAATGAGATTAGACCGTACTTGTAATATTTAAATTAAAGATCTCAAATTTTAATTAATTATTATAGACTATTTAGATTATTATCTATAGGTTTTATCTCTAAGCATATAACACTTATATGCTAAATTTATAGTCACATAAATAATCATGGAATTTTTTTGATGTTTATAAAAGTATTGATAATACATATAAGCAACCAAAATAATTATAAATGTCACTTTATTTATTTATTAACAATATGTACAATGTCATAGCTTATAAGGCACCAACCCCAACAATCGTTCACTTGCCCTAAAGTAGTTGAGACATGTCTCTAAGACCTAAGCCTTCCAAATATCTCTCGAAGCTTTTTGCAGGTAACGTCTTGATGAAAGGGTCACAAGATTGTCATCCAACGCTATCTTCACAACTTCCACATCGCCTTGATGCACTATTTCTCTGATTAAATGTTATTTTCAATCTATATGCTTTCCTCTTTTGTGGCTTCTCGGTTCTATTGAATTTGCCACTACACCACTGTTATCACAATATGATGGGACTGGTTTGTCCATGTCTAGAATGATTTCTAAATCATTTAAGAACTTAAAGACCCAAACAGCTTCTTTAGCTACTTCACAAGCAACCACATATTCAGCTTCCATAGTCGAATCAACAATATAAGATTGTTTAATGCTTCTCCAAACTATGGCTCCACCACCAAAAGTAAACACTAATCAGATGTAGATTTATGTGTGACTTTGTCTAATTGAAAATCAGAATCAGTGTATCCAATGGGAATCAAATTCTCACAAGAATATAACAGTATATAGTTTCTCGTTCTCTTAAGATACTTGAGAAGTTGTTTAACCACCACTCAATGATCTAATCCTGGGTTGGATTGATACCGATTAACTATACCCACTGCAAGGCAAATGTTAGGTCTTGTACACAACATGGCATACATTAGACTTCCCACTACAAATACATAGGGTACCCGTCTCATGTTTTCTTCCTCTTAAAGTATCTTAGGACATTGCTCTTTTGAAAGATTAAGTCCATGACATGTAGGTAAATTACCTTTCTTAGAGTTTTGCATCAAAAATATAATAAGCACTTTATCGATATACGATACTTGAGACAGTGCCAATAGTTTGTTCTTGTGATCTCTTATGAGTTGGATTCCAAGAACATAACTTGCCTCTCCCAAATCTTTCATTTGGAATTGGTTGGCGAGCCATTTCTTTACATTAGATAATATACCTACAGCATTCCCAATAACTAGGATATCATTTACATAAAGAACTAAAAAGACCACCTTCTCATCTTTGATGTACTTGTATACACAACGTTCATCAACATTTTGATCAAAACCATAAGATTTGATCGCCTCATCAAATCTTAAGTTCCAAGATGTTGAAGCCTGCTTAAGTCCATAGATGGACTTTGTAACTTGTAAACTATTTGCTCTTGACCTTTGACCATATAGATGCTTTCCTCAAGATAGCCATTCAAAAAGGCAGTCTTGACATCCATTTGCCATATCTTGTAATCAAGACATGCAGCAATGGATTAAAGAATCCGAATGGATTTAAGCATAGCTACAGGCAAGAAAGTTTCTTCATAGTCAATTCTCTCCTTTTGGGTATAACCCTTTGCCACAAGCCTAGCTTTGAAAGTCTCAACTTTCCTATCCACTCCTCTTTTCTTCTTGTAGGTCCACTTATACCCTATGAGTTTTATCCCTTCAGTTAGATCAACAAGTTCCCATACTGAATTAGAGTAGATGGACTTCGTTTCAAGGTTCATAGCCTTCAGCTATTTCTCCTTCTTAGAATCTTCCATTGCATGACGATATGTCAATGGATCATCCTCACCATTATCAAAGATAACAACATGTGCTTCACCAATTTCCTTGTAGTGAGCAGGTGGTCTTACAACCCTCCCACTACATCGAGGTGGTATGACATCCTGATCTAGATATGTGGTCTTGTCATTTTGTCTTTTCACAATAGTTGTCGGTTGTGGTCTAATCTAATCAGAAAGTAACTCTTCAAGTACAACTTGGTTACGAGGTTTATAGTTCGTCATATAATCATTCTTGAGAAAAGTGGCATTCGTCGATATAAATACCTTCTTTTTTTATGGACTATAAAACAAACCTCCCCTCATTTCCTTAGGGTATCCTACAAACAAGCATACTTCAGAACATGGTTCCAACTTCCAAGTCTTTCCTTTCAGCATATGTGCTGGACACCCCTATATACAGATATGTCACATACTAGGTTTACGACCATTCCATAACTCTAAGGGTGTTTTGGAATAGACTTAGATGGAATCATGTTTAAAAGATATACTGTAGCTTGTAGCGCATATCCCTAAAATGAAGTGAGTAATGATGAGTAGCTGAGCATGGATCTCACCATATCAAGCAATGTCTGATTTCTTCTCTTTGTAACACCATTGTGGTGTTCTAGGTATGGTGAGGTGTGATAGAACACCATACTATTTCTCTATAACAAGTATACTTAGAACGTAGTTCCAGCTTCCCGATCTTTCCTTTCAGTACATGTGCTGGACACCCCTATATACGAATATGTCGTATACTAGGTTTGTGACCATTCCATAACTCTAAGGGTGCTTTTGGAATAGACTTAGATGGAATCATGTTTAAAAGATTTACTGCAGCTTGTAACGCATATCCCCAAAATGAAGTGAGTAATGATGAGTAGCTGAGCATGGATCTCACCATATCAAGCAATGTTTGATTTCTTCTCTCTTTAACACCATTCTATTGTGGTGTTCTAGGTACGGTGAGATGTGATAGAATACCATGTTCTATCAAATAGTCCTTGAACTCAATATCAAGGTATTCCTCTCCTCGATCAGATCGAAAAGTCTTCACCATCTTTCCTAATTGCTTTTCAGCTTCTGCTTCGAATTCTTTGAAATTTTCAAACATTTCAGATTTCCTTTGCATTGGTACATATATCCATACCTTGAATAATTGTAAATAAATGTGACAAAATATCTGTAACCACCACATGCTTGTACATTCAATGGTCCATAGACGTCCGAATGTATCAGCTCAAGTGATTCCTTAGCCCTTTCACCTTTTGCAGAGAAAGGCCTTTTAATCATTTTATCTTCAAGGCAAGATTTATAAACTAGTAGAGAACCAACTTTTAGTTCTCTTAAAGGACCATTCTTTACTAGTCTGTTAATTCTGTTAAAGTTAACATGACCCAACCTAAGGTGCCATAGGTATGTTTCATTGTCTGAAGAAATCTTTTGCTTTTTGGGTTTTTGTTGTTCAACTTTGAACATTTTGGTATTAAGTAGTGATTTTTCATTGGACCTCAAAGTGTAAAGCCCATTTTCTAGATGTGTAGATCAAATATCCAAACCATTTCTAGAAATATTAGCATAATTACCATTAAAAGAAATATTAAAGACTTGTTCAAATAACTTGGAAATAGAAATCAATTTCTACCAAAACTAGGAATATAATAAACATTGTCCAACATTAAAAACCTATTTCCAAAATAAAGTTTTATAACTCCCACTACTCTTGCCGAAACAATCGCTCATGTTCCCATTCTCATCATTTGTTCTTTGTCGGCAAGCTTCCTTGAAGAACTAAGCATCTACAAAGAAGAACAAACATGGCTAGTTGCCCCTGAATCAATTATCCAAGGTAAAGTATCATCTTCAACTAAACAAGCTTCTTAAACGAGTAAATCTGATTTACTGTTATTCTTTTTTTCTTTGAGCCCTTGAAGATACTTCTTGTAGTTTCTCTTTAGTGCCCAACTGCACCGTAATGGAAACATTTTCCCTTGCACTTATTTTGCTTTAAGCTCCTTTTGTTGTTGTTGCTCTTGTTCCTTTTATGTTGCCCTCCATTCTTATACTTATGACTTCCTCTAATTCTCTTCTTCCTCTTCCTATTTTTTCGAGCAAATGAAGAAGGTTGAGCTTCTGTAATACTTGCCTCACCTTCCTTGGTCTTTTCTTTCAAAATAGACTTGAAGTTTTAAAGCTCATTAAGTAACTCAATCATGTTATATTTTAGCTTGTTCATGAAATAGTTGCTTTTGAACTGAAGGAACGCAGGGGAGAGGATTTCCAAAATCATCCCCACCGATGTGGTTTCATCAATCGCCGCCCTATTTACCTCGGCATTATGGAGATAGTTAACCATGTTGAGAACACGTTCTCTGACCAAGACCCCTGCCTTCATTTTGGCGTTCATCACAACCTTAACGGCTTCATGACATACCTTTTCAAAAAGTTTACCAAGCATGTCTTATAGAGACTGTATTATCTCATAAGCAGTCTCCATGCTTTCATACTTCATCCTAAGCACATCAGACATGCCAACCAAAAGGAAGTAGCGGGCCTTGTTGTTCGCCTCGATTTAACGATCATATGCTTCTGGTACATTATGAGAGGCATTGGTAGCAGGCGGTGGAGGACATTCCTCCGTCAAGACAAGCTTATAATTTTTGCAAATTAGCACTAAATTGATGTTATTCTTCCACTTGACAAAATTATCTCCGATTAATTTTTCATTTGAGGGAATAGCGATGATTAGATTAGACATTATTGCCGTAATAAATGAATAAATGACATAAATTAAACAGTTGCATAAATATCATAAATATCTTTTGGAATAGTAAACGTGATGCATGATGCATATGGAAAAACACATAAAATATTTTACTAATTCCATGATTATTTAATTTTAATAAATAAAGTGTCACCGTAGGGTAGGTCAAATTATTTGTAAATTGAATTGAGACATTCTTAATTAATAAATATATTCAAAATATCTCATATTTTCTATATATATTAATAACTGTTTATTTTGGTCAAGATACAATTAACAATTTAATTATATCTTTATTAGTATAACCCACTATTTTAGATTTTAACAACTTAACTTAAAATTACCACCGTAGGGTAGATCAATTTTGAAATACATTATAAAATCCTATCTCTTGGAAGCCAACCTTGTTATTGATTTAAATAGACACCCTCCATAAGGAGGACGAAATCAAACCATCGCGAGGTACCACCTAAATCTCACGGTATTGTGCTAATAGTAGAGACCGTAGGTTATATTGTCATATTACCTTCTTCCACTCATTATTTTAAAATGATGTGTTTTATCTTATAAAACATCTTATGTTTCACAATTCTAGTAAATAAAAACAATTTTTTAATGACTAGGTATTATAATGTATTAATAGAATCCCATCATATTTACACTTAGATAAAATACTAGATTTTCTAAAAAATCTAAATTTATTATGACTTGTCTAAGCTACCAAATATTAGACAATTTACAATTAGATAACTTAGAATTAATGTATAATTTATGAAGTTTTAACTATTAAAACTAAAATCGCATTATTTGATTGATTAATAAAATAAATTAGAATTCTATAAAACTAACTCAATTAATTTAATCCCAATAAATTAATTCTAACACATATTAAATCATTTTATAAACAAATTTTTGAAAAAAAAAATGAAATAATATGCAAGTGTATGCATCTCATGTTACAATAACTATAAGTTAGCACTTTTCTAGATGACATGTTATAATACATGAACATGTTATTACAGTCATCACATAAAATAATAACATGAAAATAAAATAAATAATAGATTTGTGACCAGGTCCTTTTAGATAATTAAATTACAACCCATAAAAAATAAGATAAAAAAAATTACAAGGATCTTCTTGTAATTATACATAATTTCTAGCTCCAATGTTGTAGACTTCACCAAACGGGTTGCAGTGGAAAACTACTTGGTTACCTTTTAAAACAGATGGCCTGTATTTAAATAAAGGGCTAGCAGTCTGGTGGGTTACTCAAGGCAACCAAGCCTGCTTCTTCTTCTTCATCACACTTTCATTCTTCTGCAGCTTCTTTCAGCAGTCCCACTGCCACCAGTATGTGGCTGACAACCGCCATCGTTTTGTTGGCCGCCCACCAAGAATCTCCATTCCGTCAGAGAGCCAGACGCACAACGCTCCACCCCGCTACTCCTCCACGAGGACTACAACAAGTGTGACCAGCCGCGGTGCCCGACGGAGCAAGTGGCCCAGTCACCTCTGTGGGACAGCAGCGACTGAGTGCATCCTTGCTGCAGTTGGTTTGCTGTCGTTTGTTGGCTCACTGCAGAAGGCCGCAGCGCTCAAAGCCGAGCCGTGAAGCTCGAGGAGGAGCGATACCGTGGTCTTGCAGCGACTCATGGATGAGATCTACCGCTTCTCTGTTCATGGCCAACAACGCGGTTCTTCACGTTAACGAGTATAGTATATAGGCATATATTATACCATTACAAGTTATTCCTAGTAAATCAGGTTAAAAAAAATAAAACAAAAATAATAATAATAAATTACAAAAAGCCTATATATTTTTATGGGCTTACACAAATTTGATCTAATTAAATAGAAAGTAAAACTACCAATCCAAAAGAACTATATAATTAATTACGAAAAATCTATTTATGAAAAATATTCGTTCATCACTTGAACAAAAGTTGCAAAAAAATTTAAGGTGTCCACAAACATGCATCAAGAACATGACATTATCAAAATAAAATCATGTTAATTAAAATTATATATGCTATAACCAGCTCTAATACCATTTGTTGGAATTAAATATAAAAAGCAGCAGAAGGAAGAATCGTTGACAAACAAGAGTTTTTTTTTTTTTTTTGAAAACTTTGTTCATCGGAAATAACTATATAATTTTAATTAATAATAGAAATTTTTGAGAATTTTTTTTTTATAAATTTCTTGAAGACCTATCAGGGTATCTTAGCTTTCCTCTTTGACACTATGATCTTCCAAGCCAGAACTCTACACCAATGAAAAGATGAGTAGGTGTGAAACTGCAAGAAAGAATTAACCTCACATTTTTCTGGATCTGCTATGTTTTTAACACATGAGATAGCTGACTTTTTTTTTTTAGAGAAAGAACTATCAGTTTTTCTCTCTAAGTATTCTATAAAAAGTTAAGTGAAAAGATCTATAAGATAACCGTTATCTCTATCTTTTTATATCTGAGCAATCAGTTGTATTTTTAATTACTTTTAAATTTGAAATAACCACCTTATTAGATATATATATACATATATATATATATATATAAAGGAAAGAGATATACTCCATGTACCTTATCCCTCTTTTTTTTATTAATTTTGAAAGGAATCATACACTTATTCTAGTTATATATATATATATATATATATATATAGTTTAAACAAAAGAAAAACGAATCACATTTGTGATTCTTAATATATATATATATATATATAAAATATATATTATATTTATCATTAAAAAAAGAGTATCATGGGTAACGATTTAGTGTGTGTATATATATATATATATATACAAAATTAAAATCTTATATATAAATATATTTAAATTCAAAAATGAATCATATTTATTTAAGAATAGATTTTTAAATTAATTAATAATTTAATTTTGTGTCCATATTGAAAAAGACAATAATGTGATATTAAAATTATATTGAAATAGTCTTATTATTAAAATATTATCAATTAATTAATTTAAAACATATTTAATTAATCTTATTAATTAAACATAATCAATTAATTAATTAACTAATGTTCAATTAAACGTGACAACATTTATCACATTTATTATATGTCGTAGAGAGCATTTTTTTATGTCACATTAATATCTCAAGTGTGAAATAATCAATTCAGAATTCAATAATTCCAAATTAAATATGTATAATTCATTTTAAACATGAAATCCAATACAGTGTTATAGAGATGGCGTTGGAGACCTATGGACCTATAACCCAAGCTCCAATAAATGTGACAATTAATCAAACTCTTTAATTAATATGCTAAATTTATTAGTTTCAGTGTTACTCCACTAAAAACTTGAAACTAAACTTTTGATATTATAGTGAAAATTAGCGAGTAGTCTATTGATATAAATATTATATATAAGTCAGTCCTCCATAAATGGATCACAATATGAGCTAGATTCAATTTCCCTTTACCTCTCTTATTACATCTTTATTCTTGAGTTCTAATAATTCTCTAATAAACAGTTAATTCATAATCTTATTATGAACAAGCGCTCTACTGTTCAAACTATAAATTATCACTCAAGAGAGCCATTTTTTAACTTCCATAAGGAATAAATAAATTTCGTATCTATATAATATTATTCTCAGTCATTTATTACATTATATTTCTAAGATGCTAAGTTATAATCTGTGTTTAGACAAATCTTACCATGTAAGTCAAAAAACATAATATCATAAATAGGAGTCTAATGAATATTCAAGATTCAAACTGCCAAATATATGATCATCATAGTGATAAATTTAAATGCTCTATTTGTAATGGATGATTATTAGAGATTCATAATTTATCTGGTTTAGTCCTATATAATCTCATTATATAAAGTACCTATAATCCAATGTCTCTACATTAATAGCCTAGATAAGACTATTTCATTCCAAATAAGATTGAAACATACTTGTAATATT